>JASGAU010359049.1:0-10253 GCA_030220045.1 Australoheros facetus
ATAAACACCTTCATTTACAACTTGCATTTTGTGTTTACTTGTGTTGTCCTTGACTATTGTTTAAATTGGTTTGATGTTCCGAAACACTTAAGTGTGACAAGCATGCAAAAAAACAGGAAATGAGGAAGGGGGCAAACACTTTTTCACACCACTGTACTTATTCATTTTTTAATTCATGCAGAGCCATGCAGTCTGCCTTTACAAACATTTGTGAAAGAATGGGTTGTTTGAAAGAGCTCACCGACTTCAAGCGCAGTACTGTAACGGGATGCCACTGTTGCAACAAGTCAGTTTGTAAAGTTTCTTTCCTTTCTAGATATCTAAATGGCATTATTGCAAAGTAAGTATCCACAGCAGCTCAGCCATGAATTGTTAGACCACATAAAGTTAGAGTATGGCCGCTGTGTGATGAGGTGCACAGTGCGTAAAATTCAGCAACGCTTTGCTGACTCAATATCTGCAGGGTTCCAAACCTCCTCTGGAATTACCATCAGCACAAAAACTGTGTGCCTGGAGCTTCATGGATTTTAATGTCTGAACAGTATCCCATAGGTGTAATGCATAGGTGCCCCAGTACTTTTGTCCATATAGTGTAGCCACCCTGTGTGAAATTTGCCAATTAGATGTGTAAAAGGTTATCAGCTGAGTTATTAGGTGATGTGAGTTGGCACTGAAATCAACTGATATGCCAGGGTTGCAGCTGAGTGAGACTTTATGCTGAACTGCCTGCCTGATTTTTGTGATCAATGCTGCAGTGTTGTCAGATGGGGAGAAAGGTGGTGCTTATTAACCCTCTGAGATCTAAGTCATCATAGATGCTAACCCTAACCCTTTAGGGAGGCTGGTAAAACAGACTTTTTCAGAAATAAGGTAACTACTTTTGATGGGTGTCAGTAAACTGATTATTTTCTTCATTCCCTAATTGCCAAGATTGGACGGCATTTTTAAAAAAACAAAAATGACATTCTGATTGCTTAGCATTAGAATTAGGGATAGTGTTAGACTTATACCTGTGAGGCTTAACCCTTGAGGCCTCCATTCAGATCTGAAAAGGTCCCAACTGTGGGACTAATAAAGGCCATCTTATCTTATCTGTCAAAGACTGGTAGGTCAAGTCTTTCCAAAAAGAAAAACCGACGTCCTCTTGGAGCTCAAAAACTGTTCCACTGGACAGCAAACTGGCCTTAATGGTGGCATCACTCAGATCATCGGTGGTCTGAGTGATGTCAAACTATCTTGACTTTTTCTCACCTTTTTAATATTTTTGGCATTTTTTTTCTTATCTTTTTTTTTTTCTCTACCAATTGTATTTTACTGTAATTTCTTGGAACTTTGCACTTCCACATAAAGTAAATGGTAACATGTCTCTGTGGTAATTCAGTTCAGTTCAGTTTTATTTATATAGCGCCAAAACTCAACAGTTGCCTCAAGGTGCTTTATTATTGTAAGGTAAAGACCCTACAATAATAGAGAGAAAGATAACCCTCTAAGTTTTGCAGTTGGAGTTATTTGAATAGGCTTAAGCAAGTCAGAATAAACAGGAAAAAATGAAAGCGCTTTTAACCCTCTGAGGTCTCAGCCATTATCGTCTTAAAATTGCAAAGTTGTACCTGGATCTTAAGGGTTAAGGTGGAACATCTACTTCTTTATATGGAATTGCCACTTTCATTTTGCATACTCAGATGGAAATCTGATGACAGAAGAACTGTAAGGTCAAAATGCATGTGAGAGACTTTATGTGAAGGGTACAATCCTCTAGTTTTCAAACACACGTTTGTTTAACATGTGAGTACAATTACACAATATGTGTATGTTTAGGTTATTAAAAAAAAGCACTTCTGGCAGGCAGAGACCTCATTAACAAATTAACAAAGGAAATGTGAAGGACCTGAGGTTATAACATGCTTAGAATCAAACAGTACATCCTCAAGCTCATGTGGGGTTACTTGCGTTGCATGCATGCATTTATGATTCAGCTGGCGGTAATGAAAGCGAGGAGATTGTTCTCAGCTCCCACACACCTGATACAGGACAGAAATAGAGACCAAGGTGACAACTACACTGAATGCATGAGACAGCTGTATTCAGACTAGCTTCACCGCGCGAGCGTGTGTGTGTGTGTGTGTGTGTGTGTGTGTGTGAGTGTGTGTGGTAAGGAGTGTTGTAGACCAGCAGTTAGTATATAGGCCACTGTACCTCTGCCTGATTCACTGCAAACTAAATTGGCTCTGGAAGTGGATGAAATAGTTTTAGTTGGACCTGTCAGCAGAGCTTAGGAAAAGAACAACAGCAGCTTGTGATGGAATTATTCTTCTGACTGGTAATTGTTTTTTGGCTTCACACACATTCAGGCTTTGTGTTGTGGCAGGTGGTCTCAATTTATTTTAGCTTAATGAAAACTTGCAGAAATGTTTCTAAAAATGAGCTATTACAGGAGATCTGCTACTGTGCATCCATAATGAGTCCCATTGCATACAAAAACATGGATATTTGGGAAGAATAATTTACATTTTCTCCAACAAAACACAGAAAGTGGAACACTCTTATTCCTTGTAGGAGGGTGATTTGACAAAAATAACTCAGTGTACCTCTAGAAATCAAAATGAAGTATTAGTATGCTAAGGGTGACGTGTGAGATCGGTCTGGTATTCATACAGAAGTCCCATTAAAGTAAAACCTGCTCTGCAACTGGGAACAAGAAGCATGCGGCGCTCACTGGAGAAGGCTAGAGCTAAATAGTCCAGCAGCCCTCTTTATAGTTGGTAGTGTATCAGCAGAGATGAAACAAAATGGGCAGTAACACTTCATATCCTGATGAACAAAAGGACCTGTGTGTGCACAGTGTGACTCAGGAGCTTTCAAACCTGAAGATCTATCTAGAGACACGTGAATAAACTGAAAATAAGAATGTTTTTCTTCCTGTCAAGGTGGGTTCAGACCATAGACTGAATACAAAAGTTGCACGTACACTGTATGGACAAAAGTACCGGGCCACCTACACATTACACCTTCAGGAGTTGGAAACCCATGTCATGAATCTCCTGGCACACAGTTTTTGTGCTGATGTTAATACCAGAGGTATACAAGATGACCTCACCAACCAATGGGTGATGTGGACATGTCCATAGTCTATAGTTGTACAACCCCAGTTTCAAAAAAGTCCAAAATAACAAACAGAATGCAGTGATTTTCAAATATTATGAATCTATTTTTATTAATAACAACAGAACATAGAAAACATATCAAATGTTTAAACTCAGACATTTTACTGTTTCATGAAAAATTTCAGCTCATTTTGAATTTGATGGCAGCAACACATCTCCAGAACACTGGGATCGGGGTAACAAAAAGCAAGTAGTCCTAAAAATAAACAGCTGGAGAGACATTTTGCAACTAATTAGGTTTACTGGTAAAAGGTCAGTAACATGACCGGTATAAAAAGAGCATCTTAGAAAGGCAGATGTTCTCAGAAGTAGGGATGGGTACAAACATGCAACCCACCCCACAAAAAAAAAGAAAAAACAACTAAACTATATCTACAAATTGTAGAACAATTTCAGAATAATGTTCCTTAATGTAAAGCTGCAAACACTTTTTCTATATATATTTGTCTACAGTACATGATATCAAACAATTCTGAGAATCTGGGAAAATCTATGCATAAGGGGCAAGGCTGAAAATCTATATTGGATGAGCATGATCTTTGGGCCCTCAGGCAGCATTAAAAACAGGCATGATTCACTGCATGGGCTCAGTAACACTTCCAGAAATCATTGTCTGTGAACACCATGCCATCCACAAATGCAGGTTAAAGCTCCATCATGCAAGGAAGAAGCCATATGTGAAAATGATCCAGAATCACTACAGTCATTTAAAATGGACTGAGGTTATTTGGAAAACATGGATGCCACGTCCTCTGGCCTAAAGAGAAGGTTTGGTATCACATCTGGAGAGGCTCCGTCAAAGGTATATACAGGTTTCAGAGCAATATATGTTTCAGGCATAATAGGACCCCAAAAATCTCTGGACATGGACATAAACTCAAAGAGCACAGCTTTAATACTGGAAACTATTATTATAAACAAAGACAAGACCAGGAACTAAATACACTGGGAGCACTACAAGGAGGAGCAACATTGGAGACAAACACACAGCGAGGAAGGCTAACGGCAACAACGACAAGACAAGGACTGGACTCAGGGCTTAAATACACCACAGGATAACAAGAGGAACAGGAAAAGGTGGAGACAGCTGGGAATAATTCATCAACACAAGACTCAGTGACACAGGAATGAAAAAAAGCACAAAGGGAGATGGGAACTCAATACAGATAACTGAAACCAGGAACATGATTCATAAACTAAAACAGAAACTCAAAACTGAAAGCAAACTCAGAAACACAAAAGAACTGCAGAACACAAGAACACTGGGCCAAAGGTCCAGAACCATGAAAATATCCTTTCTTTTTTCAGGCAAAGCCTTGCATGTTTCCGCATACTCCAACGATTACAGCAGCATGGCTTCATAGTAGAAAAGTCGGGGTGCTGAACTGGCCTACCTGCATATTATTATGAACAGTATGACACAGAAGAGGACCCAGGACTGCTGAGCAGCTAAAATCCTCTATATTAGACGATTCCTCTCCCAGAAGTCCAGCAGCTGGTCTAATCTGTTTCCATATGTTTCAATATAGAAACAGATTAGACCTGTTTCCATATGTTTACGGATTGTTGACTTTTTTGGAATTTCTTTTTTCTTAAAATTGTAAATTTTCTCAGTTTAAACAGTTGATATGTTTCCTATGTGCTACTGTTAACAAAATATATATTTTTTGTGATTTGCAGATCATTGCATTCTGCTTTTATTTACATTTTAACGGTGTCCCAACTTTTCTTTTTTGTCTTTTGAAGCCGTGTCTAATCTTGTTTTTTTCTTAACAAATAAGTAAATTGTACTTTCAGTTTATCAGAGTAGGGTTTCTGTTGCAGTGTTTCTACTTCTTCCATATTATTTATTTATTTTTTTTAATGGAAAACTAAACTACTAGAAACCTAAATTGAAACACAGTAAGGCAAGGAAACAGAAGCACAGGAACAGGTATGAACACAGGAATGTAAATACAGACTTTGACAGACAAAGGAAGACTGTGACAATAAATACACAAGTGATTAAGGGAAGCTGGGGAAACACACAGCTGATCTAAATCACAGAGAACATGACAGGGAAGTTCAATTAAATACAAAACATGAGAGACGAGACCAACAAAGTAAAATGAGAAACAACTGAACACAGAGACAGGAATGCAGACTTGAAACCACAAAGGAAGACGCACACTGAGGAAACAATGAGCATAACACAGGGGGCAAGATACAAGAAGGATGGGACATCTATACTGGGGAAAACACGCAGAGGGACAACTAAACTCTAAAGACACTGGGAACTAAGAACAAACAAAGTATACTTGAAGAGCAAACACATGAAACAATATAAATAAACC
This sequence comes from Australoheros facetus, assembly GCA_030220045.1. Classification (NCBI taxonomy): domain Eukaryota; kingdom Metazoa; phylum Chordata; class Actinopteri; order Cichliformes; family Cichlidae; genus Australoheros; species Australoheros facetus. Next base: position 5,498 of record JASGAU010359049.1, read on the forward strand.
AAGAACGAACTAGGAACTAACTAACACACTAAGGAATACATGAAGAAACATTAAACAATCCAGAGGATCACAAAGACTAACAAACTAAACTAAACTTCAAAGGTCCAAGGAGAAATGATCTTTTTAGGCCAATTTCTCATTTAGCGTTATTGTACAAGGCTGTAAATGTACTTGGTAATGCTGTTAAATTGGTCACTTCAGCATTGGAGTCTATGGGGCCTGACTGACCTTTGAAGCCAGCCTCAAGTGACGCTAGAGGAACTGCAGTCTTTTTTGCACTGTAGCGCTGGTTTTTCAGCCCCGGAGAGTGCAAGCAAATTCTCATGTGGCACAATCACATCCAGCCATGTTAAAAAGAACATTTTCACAGTACCCTATGCAGTCCTGTAAAAAACTAAGTACACCCTTACTGCTTCCATAGAAATTAAGAAGGTAAGTCGCGGTCAGGTGCTACTAATCAAATGCACTCGATTAACTGATCATCAGGAAGTGTGATCACCTCAATAAAGAAACAGATGTTTTGGCAGTTTGCTGGTCTGGAGTATTCTGGGGGCTATTGAATAAATCATCCTCTAAAGACCAATTCTAAACGTGAGGCCATTTGTCCAACAGCCAAAGCTTGACTGAAATTTGGGTAATGCAATAGGACAGCGCCCCGAAGCACACCAGTAAATCTACGACAGAATGTGTGAAAGAGAAAAGAATAAAGGTGTTGTCCCAGGCAAGATCCAGACTTCAACCCGATTGAAATGCTGTGGCAAGACTTTAAAAGAATTGTGCATAAACAAATCCTGCAAACCTTAAAGGACCGAAGCAGCATTGTAAGGAAGAGTGAGCCAGAATTCCTCCACAATGACCTGATAGACTGATAAAGTCATAAAGAAAACAATTACTTCGAGTTATTGCTGGTGGTTCTGCAATCTGCCAAATCATGGGGTACTAAGTTTTTCACAAGACTGTCAAAGCCCCAAATTTGGCAAATATTTGTGGGTCCAAAAACACTCCAGAAACTGTATAAACAAATTTTAGCAAGAATTTTACTTCATTATATGAAACTATACAAAGATATTTGAGCTTAAAGTGAATGTAGTCACCAACCACAGCATATAGTAATATGCACTGTATTCATTTATCATTAATTTGACTATCACAGCATAAGAGTTTGTATTTCCTAAATAGACCACTGAAAGGGGTTTAGATCTAATGTGCAGCCAGTTTGTCTGAAGGTGAATGGTTTGGATTAACATACATTACTATGAACACTTTGAGACACCTGTTGTTGAGAACTGCAGCTATATGAATATAAAAAGAACTGAACTGAGTATTAAAGTTGTACTAAATATCATCAGCTGAATTTGAGTTGACAATTCCAGGAAAACAGATTGTCTCCTTTCTCTCATGACACAACTTGTGCTAAAACTACTCCAAAACAACAATTTGCAGTAGCCACATGGCACACAGTGTGAGGCCTGGGAGCTCGGGTAAACTCTGACAAATGAGCAATGTAGAATATGTGAACAGAAGGTCTGTCAACAGCTCCTCAGGGCCCTGTTCCCTCTATCACCATGGCAAGATTTTAATCAGCTGCAGCTGTAAAGGTTGTGCTTCCCATGCAGAATGTGTTTGACAGAGTTTTGAATATGTCTGTCTCCCAGATGGCTGCAGCTTGGGGAATAATAGGCTGATAAATCAGTAACCAGCCATTCCACACGATCACCTTCCCGATCCAGGATATTTCGATGTGGATGATGTCTCAGCCTGGCAGAAATGTAACACAGTGCAAATTCAAACCAGAACTCACCACCAAAGACTGCCAAAATGATTGAGCTGTGGAAAGAACACACAGTACAAAAAAGATGGTTCCTGGTTGGAAAATTGAAGCCATTGTGGAAGTGCCTATTGGAAGACCACCAGATGGCAATAGCTGCAATTGCAAAATGACTTCCGCTCTTACAGAAATCTATGGGGAAAAGGGTTTCTTTGTTGAAACACTTTGCTGCTGAGTTCGTCATTTTACTCATTCATTTTGTGTCATATTGAATAAAAAAATTAATCTATTTTGTAAATATCAGTAATACCGTGTCTCAAATGGGAGGATTAGTCGTGGTATTTTCTGCTTCCTTGGTGGCTAGTGACTTCTCAAACACAAACTGTTAGCCAATAAGCAAGTGGTTTCACAGTCAGATCCACCCCCCTCTCATCACATCTGGTTTCCTGCAACCAAGATGGTGACAGCAGAAATGTTCATTTGAGGCCTCAAAACTGGAGTTTTGAGAGCCAACTCACATCACGGTAGCCATTTTTTCTCCTGTCTATGGGAAAGCATATAATATTTAAAGATAATAATAAAATAATGAGCATTAAGTTATTAAGATAATACTTTTCTGACCTTATAGTGTATGGATGCCCGGGAGCTCAAACAAAGAGCCTAACTTTATTCTAATATTTTGTCTTTCTCTAACTGCTTAGTTTTTTTTTTACCATCCATATTCTCTGCCCGAAAATATTACCTGAATATTCAGATATTCATTTTGTTTGTTGGGTAGGTATTTGGGATTCAAATATTCATTTTTTAAATTTGTAAATAAATACCACTTCATATTATGATGCTTCAATTCATCTTACTGCTGCCAGCTTTGAATCTTTGTTGCTATACAATGATTTTTTTCTCTCTAAAAACAAAACAAAACAAAACAACAACAACAACAAAAAACACACTGAGCAAAAGAGATATGGATGGTATTGCCTTGCAATAGTCAGTCTTGCTCATAGACTGTATATAAACGTAGCTGTAGAAATGCATATGGATCCAGAAGTGCATTAAACCACAATTTTTTCTTATCACCAGAAGACAGCCATGTCTATGAGAAAATGACCTTACAGCTGACTTGATCTATGACCTCAGTACATTTTTTCCTGATGAGTTTATGGTCTCAATTACCAGTTTTGAGTGCTCTTAAGACCAACATGATGTTCATTTTAGCTGGTCTGATGGCGCATGATCGCCTCCACAATTTATCAGGAAGTAGAATGGTACCATGAGCACAAAAAAAAAACCCATTGTACTTATTAGTAAAATAAATAGGTAGGAACAGATTCTTGACTGTGCTTCTCATCTGCAATTGTTGTGAATGACATTTTCATCATCAGGAAAGACAGCTGTATCAAACTTACCTGTAGGTCATATAACAACAGACCACGTGATAAGCTTTTACAGTACTGTACAAGTCTTAGTTACCCCTCTTTTTTATTATTATTTTGCTTCTAAAGAGCCAGTCTTTAAGCCTTTTCTAAAATGTTCTTGAGCAATAGATCTTCAGGCTTTCTGAAGATGAAGTTTTTCTTTGGACATTGGCTGAGAAACCAAAAGATGAACCAGTATTGTGCCTACACATAACAATATTATATTGCGAGGTAAAGACCATACAGTAATCCATTAATTAGCTGAAAAATTGGCATACCGCTGCATGGTGTGCAGTGTGTGCTTAAAACGTGAGGAAAATGAACAAGTGGAGAACAAAAGAAGAAGCGACAGGCCTGAAAACTATCTACAACAGATGAAAAGTATTGAAGGTCATGTCCTTAAAAAAACAGTAGAAATGCCAGCAAAGACCAGAGACAGGACCTGAGAGATGCATCAGTTCCCATCTACTGTTCACCTACACATCAGAAATGGTCTCAATGGAAGGATGGCTGTCAAGGCTTCTATCTCCTCCTTTGACCATCTTATTCTAACAGCATCTGATGAATGGCAGGGTGTAGGTGTTGACTGTGTCCTGACTCCTCAGGACTTGCCTTACTCTCTGCAGATACTTGGCCATTGCAGTTTTCCTAGCGGCCTCTTCACGGTTCCCATTTGCCTGTGGGATTCCAAGGTACTTGTAGCTGTCCTCACTGTCTATAATGTTTCCTTCTGGTAGTGCAATCCTGTCTGACTACATTTCCCTCTCTGTTACCATCCGAATACACTTCTCCAGTCAGCCATTCTGGGTGTATCTTAGCCATTAGCAGCTATTTCATTTGTGCTGCCCGGTGCTCATAGAGTGCAGTTAGCTTCTTTAGCCAGTAGGTGTGGATCATGTCAGGGCCTAGTGTTGTCCAACTCTTCATATTTGAGACTGTGATGGTTACTTGATCCTCTTCAGGGTGGAGTCTGCTGTTAGATCCACTACTTTCCACTCCATTTTTTTTTTAAATGTAGTTGCACTTCATTTTCTGTCATTTGACTAGATTAATCCACTAACTTTAACCTTTGCTGATTTTGCATGACCACCTAGTCCAATAGCCTAAACTTTATAGACTGAAAACCCAGACAGTGAAAATATTCCAGTGTCTCTCAGGCTGTTCAGCTGATGGATGATCTCAGAGCAATGAAATCCAGAAACATCACCAGCAGCCAGCAACAGCAAACAAAGAGAGAATCAAATTAGGATGTCACATATTAGTATCCCAAGAGGCTAAAAGATTTTTTAGTTTTTCAATTACAATGGGTAATTGCCACTAAACACCAAATGTCTGTCCTCTGCCTCACAATGGAAAGCTTTTGAAGACACTTTTAAATCAACTCTTGTCGCTGCTTGCTCTCTTATTTGGTAATTATGTTGAGAGATCACAGGACTGCTTCATTATAAATACTCCACAGTGGACCGCGGAAATGGAAAAGGACTGAAGAGTGCTTTAAATTGAAAATTTCTGTTCCCCATCCATTATTTTAAAAAGACATCTCACCATTGTCTTGCTGTGCACGTCGATGCTC
>JASGAU010359049.1:10319-28148 GCA_030220045.1 Australoheros facetus
TCTTTGTCCTTTTGAAAAGCTAAAAAAAAAATCTTAATGTACCCTCATACTGTGGCTGGTTGTGTTGTTTTCACAGCTTGTGATATTTATCTATATTTTCTTTATGGGCTTTGATTTTGATATGTCTAATCTTTGATATCTGGCAACACAGGAATTCTGTTTAGCACTTGAAAACAAAAGGGGTTACCAAACGATACGCTTCCCCTCTTGTTATATATAAAAAAACTGAAAAAAGTCCAAAACAATCAAACAAATGAATTTTCTTGAGTAATAATGTTAATAAATGGTCCAACATAACTGCAGATGTATGCATCAGCATGCATCGAGCTTTGAACAAGCCTTCATGAAAACTCATTCTTCCATCAAAGCATTTTTTTCTTTATAGAGCGCTGCAGGGATCACATTGATTTTTTTTTTTTGGAGGCCAGCCTGAGAGTTAGCATTACCTTGGTTCCACTGACAAAAAGCCACCAGGATTTTTCATTAGGCTTTTGGTGTCAGGGTCCTGGGGTTGTTCCCAGCATCTTTTTTTTTTTGTTTAGTTTTGGACTTTGAGGTTTTGTTTATTTGAAGATCCCACAAGACTCCTGGTTTGCCGTGAGTTTGTATTGTTGCTTGTTTATTTTCTCCTTTAAGTGTGTTTTATTTTGTTCCCTGCTCCGAGTGCTTTAGTTGTTCCTTCTACATGTGTCTAGTCTCCTGTGTTAAGTTCATTCACGTGTATGTGTTTTTCCCTTTTTGTTATCACTTCCTGTTTGATTTTGTGAGTTGCTGTTCCAGGTGCTGTGCTTTTAGTTTTCTTTCCTGTGAAACTTCTTACTAACTATTCTTGGAATTTTCTAGAGTAGCTCTGCATAACTCTCATTTCAAAATAATTCTTCTCTCTTGGTGCACTCCTCAGTTCATCCTCTGTGATACAAGATGTTTTTGCTCCTCTCCCTTTAAGGCCACCCTCTGTATAAGCTGACTTTCTTCTGATTGGCTGTCCCTCGCAAAGAGAAGGTTTGAACAGCAGCTGTGTTTAATATTCCATATCAAGCATATCCCCTCTCCTCTAGAAAAATCAGAGCAGTCTGAAACCATTTTAACATCTATGACAGAAAATATGAAAAAGCTTACAGGCAGCTTTGTATTTCATACACTTTACCACTTCTGTTTTTATTTAGATGCATTTTTTCCTTAGAATTTCATAAGATAAAGATAATTTCAAAGACTTGTAGTGGCAAACAATCCAATCTAACCCTGACACACTACCAAATCCTTTGGCTGTGACTGTAGGTCATTTTAATATCTCTATTCCTGCTCTTACTTGCCAACAAATTAGTTTTAAAAGTAACAGATAATTTTAGCAAGAGTTGGAGACCATATTAACCTAACAAACATGTTCCACTGAACGTTACCAATTAGCAGTAATTTGCAAAAATGTGACACTTTAACATTAAACCTTGCTTGAATTCATTTTCTATCCATCTAGAAGCCAAATATTGATTATTGCTGCTTTAAACCATTCAACACACACTTGCATTTAGCCATAAATCACTCACTTCTTACAGATAGTGCTCAAAGTCTTTTGTATGACACAGCTGCATAATCTATTGTGTTACAACAGCCAATTTCGGTGTATTTACTGAATCGCTTGATCTTTAAGTTAAAAACATGCTTTGTGTATGAAGAAGTGCATCCTTTTGAGATCTAGGAGATCCTTCAGACAGCTGCTATCACAGCGCTGAGAGCCCGGTGGGCACCAGTACATGCTCCTGCGAGAACCCAAAAAGCACGAATATTTATGTAACTGCTTAATACTTAACCCTTCCACTGTTAATACAATATCAATAAATCAATACCACAAAGCTTATGTTACATTTTCTACTGCTCCAGAGGGGAAAAGATCAATGAGGAGCCTGGATATAACTGGGTGATTTACTTTTGCTCCCCTGGGATTCTCTCTGTGAACTGATGGAATGACATAGGCAGGAAGACATTTGAAACATATGAAGCATGTGCAGCATGTGCAGGGAGTGAATCATTAATCAAAAGTTGTGAAGCATTTTTAAGGATGGTGAAGGAAGTGTAAATGTTAAGAGTAGATGAAGAATTCTGGGTATTCTTTGAGGAATCATTCAACTGGGGTTATAGTTTCATAGCTTAGTTGACTATTTCCATCAGTAATATTGCAATATGCCACAATAAATCATCAGATCATGAATGAGAAATAAAATGGTAGCTACAGTATGCCAAGAGGACTAAATCCCAGCATCACAAGGGTTGTGACCAGCCTCACACCTTCCATAGGATGAAGCCTTGAACAGAAGGACTTGGGCCAATGATTGACATTGGGCAAAACCGTCTTTCCCATGCCTGCCTGATGGGGATTTAGTGCTGGGCTCTTCCCTTTTTGCTCACTGCTACTATAGGAAACCTTGTTAGTTTCCCAATCCATGGTCAATAACTACAATTCCCAGCCCCTATCATGAGTGGGATTGAAAGATACCCATGCCTCTCAGCGAGGGGTAGACACACACTGATCAGTGTGGTGCATGCATCAAAGGTCTGTTATTGGTCAGTCTCATATGGCTGAACACCACTTATCCCTCTTAGAAGTTAGACTTAAATTGTGGCCTCAGCTTTCTGTTCTTAGGAGTGGAACCTGGTGTGGTCTGCCCCTGCTACAGCCCATCTGCTTTAAGGTTTGATGTGCTCAGAGATGCTCTTCTGCATACATCGTTATAATGAGTTACTGTTGCCTTCTTGTCAGCTCCAAACAGATGGCCATTGTCCTCTGACCTCTGACCTCAACAAAGGATTTTTGCCCAAAGAACGGCCACTCACTGAATAGTTTATTTTATGTGTGCCCACCTCTGCAAACCCTATAGATGGTTGTGTGGGAAAATCCCAGTAAATCAGTAGTTTCCAAAATACTCAGACCAGCCCATTTGGCACCAACAACCATGAATCATCAAAGTCACCAAAGTCACCTTTCTTCCCCGTTCTGATGCTTGCTTTCAATTCAGCGGGTCATCTTGAGCATGTCTACATGCCTAAAAGCTGCCATGTGATTATCTGATAAGATATGTGAGTTAACAAGCAGTTGAACAGTATACCTAATAGAGTGGCTGGTGAGTGTATATTGCCATGGGTAATACTATCTCTTATCGTAATGAGACATGTCAACCAAAGATGGAGGAGATGTACAAGCCCCTGGAAGATAGAACCAAAAGTAAATAATTTAAAGTTTAATAAATAAATAACCAACATATAACTAAGACTTCCAGCATACAGCTTAATGGACAGTCATTCAGTGTCCCCAGAAAAACCTCAGATTGGTTCCAAATTTCAAGATCCCGAACATACAAGTAAGAGTAACAGAGTATAATCTAAACTGAAAGAATAATGAGTTCTGCAAGTCCTGCAGTACTTTGTGTGTCCTACTTTGTATACTCCTTATTTTTGATTAGTCCCACTGAGCGTTACCTTGACTTGTTTTTAGTCAGGGAAATTGAATGTCCAGACACTGGTCCATGTATTGCCTATGTTGAACAACGTGCCACACCTGTCAAATCAGTAAGTGTCCTGTCACTTCAGTTCCCTGCTCATCAAAACGAGGCTAAAGTAGGGCGTGCTTTTGAGTGGGCCTAGCTTATGCAGGGTTCTAACTAGCGATAGATTGCCTAACGCTGAGAATTTCAGTTATCACTATCACCACAGTTTGCAAGGCCATTAGTTTCTCTGTCAGATCCATTCCTTCCTTGTTATGTCCATTTCCTAAACACTAGGATGGCAAAAATCCTTAGCTTTGAAGGTTCAGATGGGACTTCACTAACTCACAGGTAATGACATGGCGGCTACACCCTTCATATACAATACAGTCTGTGGTTCATATAAACGTAAGTTCTTTGTAAGATTGGAAATAAGATTGGAAGTTTGTAAAAAGTCAGTGTGAACCACGTCAGAAATGAGTGTTTGTTCTGGACCAAGAAGTCTAAAGTACAAGTTTAAAGGGACCTATAAATATGAAGGGTGTACCATGAAAACACTGCAATTTTTTCTAAAAGACAGATGAAAGAAATACTGAGTGACAGGTTGGCTCCCCCCGTACAGAAGAAAAATTCAGAACTGGAAAATGGACAGGTGTACATGCAAACCCACACCTCTGTCTCCCCGTTTTATGCCTAATTTTGTGGCAGATAAGAAGACTATAATATGGATCAGTTCAATCAGGTTGACTGATTTGGTCCAGTGGCTGCAAGCAAAAAGAAAAACAAGAACAATGAGAACAGTGAACTTGTCAGATGGAGAGAGCTAATCTATCAGCTCAGTGCTGCTTAAAAGCTTGGTTTGTGCACGTAACCCCAGCGAGTCTGCTGCTGAATGAGTGCACATTACATGTGTAAGACAAGCCAGACATGATGCCACACTTGCCCTCAGGCCATGACAGTAAAAATTGGAGCTCTTATAGCAAGTATTTGCAGTCAGTCCTGTCCTTTATTCCCAAGCCTACGTTACAGAGGGGATGCATCTAAGCATGCTGCAGTAACAGTGTTATTAACCCAGCATCACCCAGCATGCATTTTATTGGGTTTGAAGCCATGGGGGATGGTGTCAACCCTGCTAGGACATGTGTGACTTTGTTGCCAAAGTACAGTTGGCCCAGATGGCTCATTAGGCTGTAGCAGTGAGCCACTGGCAACACTGTAAAAANNTATAGTTCTGGCAGTTCAGAGATGGCAAACCTGACAAGGGGCCAGCATGATGAAAGCCTGTCAAAATAAATAACAAATCTCACCTTCTCACCTTCACAGGAAAGAATTATTGCTTATCTCTGCCTCCTGAAGCTCCAGCGAGGTAACAAAATCTTTATGGAGGAGGTGCTCAGCAAAGAAGCATTTCAGCCTTTACGCACATAACCTAATATGCCCTCAGCAGCTCGCACTTCCAGCAGCTTGACAACATTGTGAGGACAGAAGCAGGAAAGAGAGATAAAACAGAGAAAGATGAAGAATGATAGAAAAGGTGAATCCCCCAGGCTGTCAAGGGCTCATGAAATAATTAGCTGCTCCCATTACCTCCATGTCAAACCAGGTCCTGATGCTGTCACTCAAACTGGCTATGGGCACCATTTATGAAATGCTATCCATATAATTAACCCGGTGCCAGAGCAGGGCCAGATGCAGCATTGTGGATATCAATACAAAATCAGAGGATGGCAAAGAGAAACCACAACAAGTGAGAGGGTTTTGAGTATCCTGGTTTTGGCTTTAAAGGATCATTCTAGTTCACTGACCTTGGACTTTGAACAAGAACATGAGGTTCTCTACCTGTGTTTTTATGACAGCTGGGAAGTCAGAATTTCCAATCTCAGACCAGGGAAATTCAAAGAATAAAGGACTAACAGTACGATTTCCAGTTTAATAAGTCTAGTCAGGATTTTCAACCATGACGTCGGCATGTTAAATCATTCTGTTACACACTAACCATCAAATATAATCTAATATTTTACCTTAATATTTCCTGCATTTCTTCACTTAAGTAAACTACAGTTTTGTGTATTTTCAGCTTTATAAAAATCCTTTTTTAATTGAAATTAATTGTTTTTAGTTCTCTTTGTTTTCCTGTGAATATTCTGCTGCAACACATTTCTACTCACTTTGTGCACTCAGAGCACTTTCTACCACAAGTCTCAATCACCCAATCACAAAGTGCTTTCATCTAACAGTCATACTCTGACAAATGCATTGGGTGGAGGGCGGGAGGCACTCTGGGTTCGTATCTCGGCCAAGAATACATCAACACAGGAAAGAACTGGGGGTTTGATCCAAGAACCTTCTAATTGGTAGATGACCCGCTCTACCGCATGGTCCTAATTTTCTTCATCTACCTGTCTTACCTGTCGTCTGCTCCCACCTATGTTTCATCATGTAATCCATCACGTATTACATGTGTTTTTATAATTCTGTCTTTCACTTTGTTTAGATGTTTGGGTGTTCGCTCTAGTCTAGTCACTTATCACATGAAATTCCCGAGGACAGCAAGAACAGTTCTGTAAATGAAAATAAAAATCAAATAATGCCTTTCTATACTTTGTCCTTACTGTAAAATGGCTATGCTGCTTTTCTGTATATACTGTATTTTGCATCTTGCAAACCTGTTTATTTCATTTCCTGTTAAGTAAGAAAGTAAATATTTTGGGGCACCTTTTTTTCTCATCTGCATCACTGGTATAAGATAAAGTGTCATATGTTGTACTGGTTGTTCCTTGGAGCCAATTTGAATTATATTGTCAATTACTGGCAGGTGGAGTTCTTTGCAGGTGGATACTCAGAGTAGAAGAAGGGGAGGCCGTCCATAGCTGTAAATCAGAATGGTTAATAGCCCGTTTATTTTCACCGTTGTCAACCTTACAATGTGGCCAGGATGGAGACATCATCTTTCTGCCCGCGTCCTTTAAGCCAATCAGTCTCCACCTTCTATACTTTAAATCTCACTGCTTACCTGTCATTCTTCCCTGCAGACTCATTCATGCAACCCACCTTCTCCCCATCTCCACCTCATCCAAATCACTCAGTGCGCCATCCAAGCGTCATCACCACCAGCGTCTAGACTGTGGGTGGGTGGGTGGTGGATTGGGGTAGTGGTGGGGGTGGATTGGGGTAGTGGGGTGGTTGTTGTCCTGTCCTAATTCCTATCATCGATGGGATTCCGTTCTGCTTCAATGTGCCATCAGAGTCTAACCACCAAATAGATTCATTGAATTCTGTACATCAATAAATAATGTTCAGCTTTTCCAAATGATCTCTCCTTATTTAACTGCAGCAAGTCTGGCGCACCTAAAACACCATTATAAATGGTTACACTACAGGTAACATTACAATTGATGCATGCAAAAAACAATGCAGTGACCATGAACAAGATTTAAGGTAGACTGGAGTAATCAGAGCTGGCGAACAGATTACAGCGGCTGGCATAGAAGAGAATCACTGTGATGGAGCAATGAGACACAGTCAGTGATGAACACACTGAGTAACCTTTAATGTGTATGCAGTTTAAAGTTTCACAGCTCTAATGTGCAGCTGTCACATTAGAATAAACCACAGCTCCAGGAGCATACTAAGCAGTAATATAAATATATAAATATATTTATAATACTGCTTATATTACTCTGTGTACTTGTGATTATCAAATTGCTAGATCAACACTAAATGAATAATTTTCTGCAGCATTACTCTCTTGTCTTTTTTACAGCAGCAGTGCTGCATTTTGCTGTGATATTTTTTTAGATCTCTATCACCCATTACTCTGATAATGTCTCTAATTGGAGTAGGCGGTGCTCAATTGATCCATTCTGTGTGTCAAATGATGCATTAAAAGCCCCTTTTTATGTGAGCAGAAAGCCTGTCTTAACAAAGAAAGTTGATAATTACCATCATCTGTTATCTCCAACTGAGATTTTATTATTTGTCAAACCAGCAAACAGAAAGAAAGCCTGGCAAGAGAGGGAGAGAGAAGCAGAAAACCATGATGTATAAAATTGACTGTGACTTGTGTCAGATGCCAGATGTAAAAAGGAAATGACCCTTTAGCAGACTGACAGTTAGACTGGGGGGGGGGGCAGTCTGATAGGAAGTTGAGCAGTAATCAAACTTTTTGTTGCCTTCCTCAAGAAATGCCTTTCTGGAGGTTCCAATCTTAACTTTAAATAAATATCACACAAAGAGGAAACTGGGGCTGTGAAATTAGCTGTGGTAGCAAAAAATACAAACATACAGAATGTGATCACGTGAGTAAGAGGGAATGAAGTATGAATAAGCCCATTGCTTTACAGAAAACTGCAACTGGCCAGTGCTGGTTATCCAGTACAAGCACAGTTTAGCCCTGTGGAGGCCAAACTGGCATTGCAGGACCAATTGTTGTTGTAGTGGAAGCCTCTTCTATTTGAGTTTGCCCTGATGTTCAGTCTTACTGTTATGCTGGCCCCCATTAGATGCTTATCCTGATGGTATTGCATAATGGATAAAAATATAATCATCTCATGTGACTGAAAGTACTGCATATAAGATGGTCTAATGTGCAGCTAACAGGTAGCATATGGGTTTATAGTTATATGAGTCAAGTTAAATCCCATCAGGGTAAATTTGTGTGTACTAAATGATTATGTTTACTGAATCTGAATTAGAGGCCTCATTAGGAAAGCACCATATAATGGCCTAAATAAGGCTTTTCAAATGTGCAGCAGTAAAACCCACAGGGTTAAATGTATTATGCTGCCCATATTTAGATTTGCATCACCAGTAAGACCTACATCATTTGCCTGTTTGTGGTCATTTTCAATTTGCTGCTCCTCATCTTTTAAACATTTCAGTATGCAAATAATGTGACAGGAGATTGCCGTGTAACAGTTACCAAAAATGTTTGGAAATAGATGCAGGTTCTCATTCCTTTACTTTTTATCTCTTTATTTTGCATGCTTTATGCCTTTATAATTTTTATTGAGACATACAAAGGCTCATGCAGGCTGTTTGCTGTAATGCTCAAAGCTCTAACTGCTCCATTTGAAGTCATAAATCTGTCTGCAGGAAAAACATCCGTCTCTCTGCTGCGTTTCGGTGTTTGCAGGACGATTCCATCATATCACGGTAAACACTGAGACACTGTCAGATTATTTTTACTTTTGCTCCCACTGACTCATGAACTGACATTGTGCTCTCTCTTTATGTGCTTGTTTAATGAAGCAATGCATTGCACTGGTCCATTCATGCAAATAACACATGCCCCTGCTGTGGTTTGTAACCCAGTCATTTACATAGTGATTTCAGTGCTACTTGTTCTGTGCTGATAATCTGGTGGTTGGGTGGCTGAGCCTCCCATTAGCTGCTGGAAATGGAATAATATGTTGCTGCAGATGAGTGCCTTTCCACCTGCATGCAGATTGTTTTGTATGTTGATGAATGATGCTGGCCGCTCTGGTCTGTTCATTCGCTTTGCCTTCATTCACTGTTTATGAGGTGATAGACTTTTTATGTGCATGAAGTACATAAAGAGTAAACATATGGTATCTAACCAAGATGCTACTGATTCTACACATGATGAGGAAAACATGCCTGTTACAATTGCTAGAGATAAAACAGTTTAGTGGATTGATGGAAAAATAACTTATAAGTACATTTACTTGCTTGGTACATGATAACGTAAACTAGAAATGACTTTGGAACCATCCCTTAGTTATGCTGCTATGGAGCTCAAGCTGTTGTTCTCATGATGCGTTAAGCACTTCTCTGCTTCCCTTTTTTTCAAACCCCATGTGTTTATATACCACTATTACATGTCATTAACTTTGCCTGTGCTTTCCTGCAGTTTGTATTTTATTCTATTTATTGTAAACTGACTGGTTCTTATATTTCACTTTTCTACTCCACTTTGAGCACTCAAAGCACTTCATACAACATGTCTCAGACATGCAAGCCTACGTGCTTTCTAATTAACATTCACCCACATTCATACTCTGACGGTTGCATTGGAGAGTAACTTGGCATTCAGGATCTTGCCCAAGGATCCTTTGGTATGCAGACTGGGGATTGAACCACTAACCTTCCAATTAGTAGGTGACCTGTTTTTCCTCCTGAGTTACCAGGAGGTAAAGCCATTGGCCATGGTTTCTCTGTGCTCTCCCACTTCTCTTTCCCCCAGATGGTTGCTGTAGATTTATACCCCTTCTTGATCCTGGTTCTGCTGCAGGTCTCTTCCTGTTAAAATGAAGTTCTTTGTCACCACTCTTGCCAAGTGCATGCTCTTAGGGCTTTGCCTGATTAGTGGGATTCCTCTTCTGACAAAGAAGAAAGTAGAAAGTCTTTACCTTACAAAAGTCCACCTTGAGATGAATGTTCTGAGTGATGCTATATACCATAAATACAAAATTTGCTGGATTGAAAATTGAGAAAATTAAAAAAAAGGAAATATCTGAATATGCAATTATGAAAAAGTACAGATTTGTTGCTTTTTTTGGCATGTTATTTAAATAATTGGGGAGCTTTGGTTGAAAATGAATCAAGATTTTAAGAATATCTCCTTCAGCTAAGAAGTTTTTTGAGTAACTCTTAACACATACAAAGATCCATCCAGCCATTTCCTTCTGGTGACAAAGGGCAGCCCCGGTGGAGTCCAACACCCACCGGAAACAAGTCTGACTCATTTCAGTGTGGATCAAGCTCTTCTAACCGTACAACTGCAAGTGGGCCAGACACCCCATACTCCTGCAGCACCCCCCACAGGAGTACCCTGAGGAATGCAGTTGAATGCCTTCTCCAAGTCCACAAAACACACGCAGACTGGATGGGCAAGCTCCCACCCACACTTGAATATCCTTGAGAGGATTAAGAGCTCTTCCACTGTTCCTTGACCAGGACAAAAACCACATTGTTCCTCCTGAATCTGAGGTTCACCTAACGAACAATTCTCCTTTCCAGCACAGACCTTCCTGGGGAGTCTGAGGAGTGCGACCCCGATAGCTGGTGCACACCCTCAAAGATTACAAAGAACTTTTTGAAAAAAAATCTTGACTATTTACAGCTATTGAGATATTCTTTCATTGTGTAGGCATTTGTTTTTCAAGTCTGACTCTCAAATAATTGTTTAGCAAAAAAAAAATCTTTGGACAGTATTGCTCTGAAACTGTGTTCTTGCTCCATTCTTGTTGGGTTTTTTTTTTATGATTTTCAATTTAATATAATTTTAAAATTATTTGCAATACATTGCACTCTGTTTTAATCACATTTTACATTACGTTAGGTGTGCATCTATCCCTGCGCCTGACTCAAAATGTTCCTGTGTCCAGGAAACACCAAATGTTTTGTTTACTGCACCCAAACAGCACTTCTAAATCTGTATTTAATGACATTTAGCTTTGTTATGTGTCTACACACTGAAATTGATTTGCATAAACACACAAAACAAAACAAACTCTGGTTCACCAATCAAAGCTGTCACACTTCATGTGCATGTGCTGTCAGGAATTAGATAACAGGTGATAACGCTGACAACAGATTCCAGCCCACCCTCCAGCACCCCCGACAGGGACATTTTAATAAAGCCTCATAATTGCAGGATGCAGGTCTAGGGGTGGTTTTCTGTCCATGAACAAGAGCGGCTTTAATTTGAGCTGTGCCACAGCAGCATAGATCCCTGGGCCCTAAATCACACCACAGTGAGGCTGTCGTGTGCTGAATACAAGATAAAAAAGTAATCACACCCAACTTAAAGCCTGACATTTAGTTGCAGCGCCTCTTTGTTGAGGCCTTGATGGATCTGTGTTTGTATCAGTCAGCCACATGGATAATGCAACAGATTCTTCCTAAAGCTCATCTGCTTCCAACACAGGCTTCTCAATTACTCAGTTGTTATATGACAGCAGTCATAGTGGAAAATGTAAATGCAGGTTTAAGGCTGCTGTACAAGGAAATATTATTTTGTGACATATTTTATATGAATAGATCAATTTTACCACTTTAAGTTGCTGTGACTTGACTATAAAGACTGTTTTGATTTGTGGTTCTCTGAAGTAACACATGAATCTCTCCGTGGACCTGGAGGGGAAGGGTTTTTTGGGTAAGAACTTCAGTGCACGGGAGGAGAACCCTTTATTTCAAAGGGATACCTGCCATCTGATCTCTCTGGCTGTCCATTGACACCTGGCTAATGACATCTGACCCTGTCTGGTCTTCAATCAATCCACCCAGCATCATTACTTTTACCAGAATTTGCTCACCTAAAGTAAACACTTGTGGGAACAACTCACACAATAGACAGAGTCTTCAGGTCACATGGGAACAGTGTAAATCTCAGATTGTCCATCTCAGCACAGACAATCCATTCTCCGGGTGCCTTCATGAAAGCTGGCCAGCTGACGAAGCTGCAGGCTGGATAAGCGTGATGCAATGAGAAAAGACAGAGAGGAGATTGGTTTGTCCGGTACTGCCACATTGATGGATGCAGAGGAAAGCTGGAAGACCACACACACATACAAACACACAACATCAGCACATTGCAGCTATATTTAACCATTATAAAATGAGATGAGGTGATACATTTCAATTCACATGAAGCCATAATTATATCACAGCCTCATCCTGACTTCTTTTCAGAGGACATCTGTGGTAGTGAAGCCTTTAAAAAAGTTATTTTTTTTACCCCTTATACAATTTTCTTGGGATATTGTAAAATATTGACATCCTAAATATGTAGCCATTATTGCTTTTAACCAGTGGAATCCAATCACAAAAAGAAGAAATTATTGTACCTTTACTCCATTTTTGCTCAGGTGTCATGATAATGGTCTCACCACTGGCCAAACTGGAAATTATGCTGGTGGGGTTAAAAAATAGAGTAATTTACTCTGTTAGTATTGCCATAAGATATTTTCAGTGAGTGAATCTCTGATAAGGACTTCACTGAGCAGGACACAAAATATTCAAGTCAAATCATAATTTGTGACAACTTATATTGATCTAAATTATGGTATACTATCATCCAATTAACTAGTCTTTTTACAGTTATTCTTTCATAATAATAATAATAATAATAATAATAATAATAATAATAATAATAATAATAATAATGAACTGCTGGGACACTCAAACTCAGTCTTGCACATAAGCTTAAGTCACTTCTGACAACAAACAACAAAAGTTAAGCATCAGTTTGTTACTACAATTTAATAACAATAATAGCTAGGAAAGTTTTTTTTTCTTGGCACTATTTATGCAAAGAACTCAAAACAAGTCCAGCAGATCACCCACAGGAGGGCCAAAGGTTGGCACTTTTGTACCTACCTATAAAAATAATACAGTGTAATCATAGGTTTTATGCATGTGTGTTGCTCTGGAAAGAGCGTAAGAATTCAGATCAAGGAGAGGCAGCTGAAGGATAATCGATGTGCTCTAAGGGCAAAGCCTGATGGGAACAGACATTGATGGGACTTGGAGGCCATTCTCTGGAACAATCTGACAGCTCAGGTGGTGTTCAAGCTCTATCCATTATCCAGACAAGGGCTGCAAACAAATTAATGTATGAATCAGGAATCTGTGTGTAACAGCTGTCCAATCTGCTTGTTAAAGAAGTTACTGCTACTGTACCAAGTGTGTAAATCAATTTGAGTCACGATAACGCCACTTCTATGCTTTCAAGTGGAGGTCATTTTATTTTAATTGCATCTGGACTGTCATAGTCATAAAGCCCCCAATATCTTAAATTACCAGTGTGAAGCTGACTTTGACTAAGTGCTTCAACCATATGCTTCAAAATCATTAACTTATTGCTCCATACTCAAACCACTGGTGGAAAGTTCTGAACAAATCATAGCAGAGTTAACTATGTTGAACACAAATTAATTAAGCCTATTACTTTAAAAACTTTTAATTGGAATATCTCAGTTACCTCGATTCACAATAACTCATTAGATGAGCTCACCTAAATGACTGAGCCACTGTTTTCATTCTTGGAGTGATTAATGACAGACTGAGACTGTTTTTCATATGCAAAAGAGTGCAGTACTTAATCTTTATTGCAATCAAAGTGGATAATATTGAGTCACAGAAGAAAGTTTTGGGAAAGGGAAACAATATTTAGATGGCCTTAACAGTGATTTCAGAACACGTTATTGAATGTTCTGTAGTATTGATAGGTCACCTACTGTTGACCATAAGAGGGCGTGAGGTACTTCACTTTTCAGTGCCATAATTGTACAGTAACTGGTGGCACATTGTGTTTGAACCCAGTAAATGATAACCACTAAATTATAGAACTTCTGTTTACCTGTGGCTGCCATCTGCCACAACTTGTTGGGGGTGGCAGGACCAAAGACACACTGTGGAAGAGAGCCAGAGATTAATAATAACCAGTGATTAAATGCAGGGTGGTGTATAAACACATAAAGAGTGAAAAGAGGTGAGCAAAGAAGAACTACTCTGTGCATTATGGGAAGCCCCCAGGAATCTTGGCCTACTGCAGTGTAACTAAAGGAGGATTCAGGGTCACCTGATCCAGCCTTAACTATAAGCTTGTTCAAAAAGGAAAGGTTTAAGCCTAATCTTAAAAGTAGAGAGGGTGTCTCCTGAATCCAAACTGGGAGCTGGTCCACAACGATTGGAATAATGTGTAGGAACAGAAATACATTGGATTTTAAGCATCCTGCTGTATTGGGGCAGCGGACGGCTTTAAATGGGAAGGAAGGGAAACAGCAATTGTTTGCATTAGCAGTTAACCGCTCATGATGTAGAAGAGACCTCTGTAAACACTGATGCTCATGCCTCATAACAACAGAAACATAAAAACTCAAGATAAAAAAATGAAGCTGAATATGGCACAAGTAATAATAACAAGGCCTCTGATAGCATGCATATCTTGAACGGCTTAGCAAACATCATCTGCTAATGGTGCACTGCACATGGCCAGTGTGTGAAATAGTGCCTTCCAATTTTACTTTGCCTCCTCTGCACCTTCATTAATTTGTGGCCTTTCCCGGGATAGATTTTATTATCAGCTGCAGCTGGCTGGATGGCTTCATGTCACCTGTTATATTCATCAGGATTATCACTGGGTGATGATTACATTTCCTCCTGTGACTCAACTGGCTGATCAGAGCTCTTTATAGCGAGTTATGCTGTTCATGGCAGCACGTTAGTGCAGCTGCCAGTGTCAGACCACTGGGGTCACGCACAAATAAACATAAACACGGTACTGATCCAAGACAGGCACACACCGTTAAAGCTCAATAATGTGATAAAATAGAAAAGCAAGAGCAAATACAAAAAGCTGGCACACATATGATGACATTTACGAATAAGTACACAAACACTAGTTCAGCGAGTGTATGATTATGTTTTAATATTCTGTCATTTGTGCTAATATCGGCTCTGTCTTGTTTGTGATTCAGCTTCATCATGTATAATTAAAGTCAACACTTGTCAAAATGCTAATTTTCAGCATTTGTGTTCATCTCAGCAGTATGAAACCTTATCGTGCGTGTGTGATTGTTGAAATCTGCCTACATCACAATCACCTTGTTTGGAACAAAAACAGTTTTGCATAATCATAATATAAATTATTACATTTTAGTAGGTTTTAAGGTACGGGTGAATCTCCGGGGAAGTAAGTAAGTGTAAAGTTCTCAGAAGTGATGGAAATAAGACTGTGTGCATGTGTGTTTTGTTTTTATGGGGCAGAGCATAAAGGTCAAACAGTCAGTTGGAATCCTCCATCAAGGCCTTTATGCGATCCGTGTGCAATGATACAGTGATTAAATAACTCTCCTTGGCTCTACACATGCATATATTTGCATGCAATAAATCATTCAGTTGTATGTGTACTTCTATCTTTGTGAGGACCATTTTGAATTTTAGGCATTTGGAGAGACTAGATTCTGTCTGGTCTGCCCTTTGGTATGTGCAGACCAAATTCAGCTTATGTAGGGGCTGAGGTTTGGCATGTAAGTGTAAAGGTTAACGATACTTTATTCCCATATTTATTGCCTCCTTGCTCTAGTCTCTCTTGAGGCATGTTCAGAATTCAGCATTAAACCATTACTACAGAAATGATTGTATGGTGTTTACCATATAATATAAAGCACCTTGAGGTGACTGTTTGTTGTGATGTGGTGCTATATAAATAAAATCAAACTGAAATGAAAAAACTGGCTAGCTGATTTCTATTCATTTTTTTTAATCAAATGTAGTTAAAGGCATCGTCCTCCTTCGACGATTGAAGAACGCCCTCGACCAATGGCTGCGAGAGGAACAAGCCGGGTTCCGAAGTGGCCGATCGTGCACGGAGCAGATCTTCGCCTTAAGAAACATCATTGAGCAGTGCGTCGAGTACCGGCAACAACTCGTCGTCAACTTTGTCGACTTCAAGAAAGCATTTGACAGCATCCACCGCGACTCTCTTTGGCAGATCCTGCGCTTGTACGGTGTCCCGGCCAACTTCATCAAGATGTTCAAGGACCTGTACTTGCGATCGAGCTGTTGTGCCAAGACCGGAAGCGGCCACACCAACTTCTTCGAGATCACCACGGGCGTCAGGCAGGGCTGCATCCTGTCGCCGCTGCTCTTCCTCGTTGCCCTCGGCCAGTGCCCGCATTGAAACCGGCATCCTTTGGTCCGATCACGACCGCCTCGGTGACCTGGATTTCGCCGATGATATCGCCCTGATCGAGGAAGGCGAGACGAAGTTACAGCACGCGACAACCGATCTGGGAGGAGAAGCCGGCAAGGTTGGCCTGAGGATCAGCGCCGAGAAGTCGAAGGTCATGTTCGCCAGCTCCACGGACCCGCGACGGGGGATCTATGTTGGGACGCAGCGGCTGGAAAAAGTGGAGAAGTTCACTTACCTCGGTAGTGTGATTTCCCATGATGGTGAGGCGGAGGTGGACGTCAAGTGCCGCATCGGGAAGGCGGCTGCGGTATTTCGGGGGATGAACAAGATCTGGTCCTCCCCGACCATCTCCCTCAAGATTAAGTTCCGCTTGCTGAACTCAATAGTCATCCCAACTGCCATCTACGCCAGCGAGACCTGGAAGTCGTCGGCCAGCATTAACACCAAGCTGGACGTCTTCCAACAACGGTGCCTTCGCCAGATTCTGAAGATCCCCTACACCGAACACATCACCAATGAAGAGGTCCTGAGAAGGAGTGGCTCAGTCAAACTCCACAACACCGTCGCACGCCGAAGACTCCGACTGGCCGGCTATGTCCTTCGCAGGGATGACTCAAGGATCCCGAAGATGGCGATGCGCTGGCAGCCCCCGGGTGCCAAAAGACCCCGAGGACGCCCCCGCAATACCTGGCTAAGGTCATTCCACCAAGACCTCAGAACATCGAATGGAAGAAGCTGAAACACGGGCACAAGACCGAGCCCAGTGGCGATCGTTTGCCGCCCAATATGCCACATAGGCATTGAAGGTTCTCAGTCTCAGTCAGTCAGTTAAAGGGGTGGATAAAATTGTCGTATATCAGTGTGTGGGACACATGGGTGTCTGAAGCCCACAGTCCTGGAGTAAACAGCATTTCCCTTTTCAATGCATCATTGTAAATATGAGTATATAATGTCAAATAATATAATGATAGAGGTAGTAGTAGTGACAGTAGTGTGCAGTGCAAGATTTGTGCTAGTTATACATGCAAAATAATATTGAAATATGTGACCCCCAACTGATTCTTGGTCCAACCATTGCCACACCATTTAAGCCTCTAATTCAGGGCTCTTCAACTCCAGGCCTCGAGAGCCCCTGTCCTGCAGGTTTTAGATGTGTCTTTGGTTCAACACACCTGAGTCAAATATAGAAGTCATTAGCAGGACTCTGGAGAACTTGACTGCATACTGAGGAGGTAATTCAGCCATTTGATTCAGGCGTGTTGGATCAGGGACCAGTGATGTCAGTAAGGCGTTACTCTTATCTGACTACTTTTTTCGGTAACGAGTAATCTAACGCGTTACTATTTGCAGTGCGTTACTATTTGCAGTCCAGTAATCAGATTAAAGTTACTTATCCAAGTAACTTTGCGTTACTTTTTCGTCATTTTCCTCAGTACAAAGATATATTTTTGCTTTCTTCTTGCCTCTCGGGGAGTGACGTCTGGCAGATGTGACAGTTAAGTCCCGTTTTCGGCATGAGGACAAGAACAGCACAGCGACACAAATGTAAACAATGGAGGGAGGAGAGAGATGCACGTTTTCTAGCTGAAACACAGGCACTATTGTGAGTTTGTGTCCGCTAAAGATGACAACATCAAGGTTAGTTGTGCACTCTGTGCTGGCGACAAAGTGCTATCTAGCTTCAAAAACACT
>JASGAU010359050.1:0-17392 GCA_030220045.1 Australoheros facetus
ATAAACACCTTCATTTACAACTTGCATTTTGTGTTTACTTGTGTTGTCCTTGACTATTGTTTAAATTGGTTTGATGTTCCGAAACACTTAAGTGTGACAAGCATGCAAAAAAACAGGAAATGAGGAAGGGGGCAAACACTTTTTCACACCACTGTAGGATTTTATTATGAACATGTGTGTGTTTGTTTTTGGCTCGGTGACACATTAATAGGTGATAATATTTAAGACCACTTCCAAAAAAGTTTGAATGTTGTGTAAAATGTAAATAAAAACAGAATGTAATATTTACAATTCTCATAAACCCACTTTTAATTCACAATGGAACACAGAAAACTTATTAAATGTTTGAACTGAGAAAATGTACCATTTTAAGAAAAATACAGGCTCACTATGAATTTGATAGCAACAACGCATCTCAAAAAAATTGGGATGGGGCAACAAAAGCTTGGAGAAGTAAGTGGTACTAAAAAGAAACAGCTGGGGGAACAGCCAATTAGGTTAATTGGCCAAAGGTCAGTAACAAAGACTGTGAACATCCCATCATCTGCAGTACATATCATCAAAAGATCAGAGAATCTGGAGAAATCTCTGTGTGCAAGGGACAAGCACCTCCCACCCCAAAAAATCTGTATTGGATGCCTGTAATTAGGCCCTCAGGGGTCAATGCATTAAAAACAGGCATGATTCCGTCAGGCTGCCATCAAATTCCAAATATTTTTCTTAAAATGGTGCATTTTCTCAGTTTAAACATTTGATGTTTTCTATGTTCTATTGTGAATAAAATCTGAGATTTGCAAATCATTGCATTCTGTTTTTACTTACATTTTACACAGTATCCCACCAATTTTGGAATTGGGTTTGTAAATTCCTGACTCATCATAACCTCATCACCCAGCAATACCTTGGTCTGGCATCAGAGAATGGACCTGTTGGAAGACCTGCTGATGCATATTAATTCAGTGTCTATCACCTGTTTGTTATGCAAATTGCTCATTATAATGCAACCATTCTTATGCCCATCACGGCCGAATGTTAATCACAAAATGTGCCATTGTGCTCCAAGACTTCATTTGAATCCATTAACCTAACAGCAACACCTTTAGTTGCCCTTACATCCTTCAACTTCTTGTCTGTGTCAGTGCAGCAAGTTGGTACATTGATGATAATAGGCCTGGACTGGGTTTAATTACTATTTAACCACACTGTGTCCCTGCAGGTTAGGAGCTCAGTATAGTGAGGACTACCTGAGTACAGAACCCCATCTCTCTCCAGCAGTGAGGGGAAAGGAGAATAAATTGGGATGCCTGGCACAGGCCTAGAGGCTCAGTCTCATTTTTTGATCACTTGTCTGCTGTTGAGGATCACGCTTCTATAGCACACTGTGCAAGTCAGCTAACTATACAGGCTGTGCATCTTTAAGACTCTAACACAAAGACATCTGTATGCTCATCTGCTTGGTACAAGCTTGCCAGCAAAATATGAATTAGGGGGTGAAACGAATGTGTTTGTTTGTCCATATGTTCCTGTAATAATAAAGAGGCTTGGGCATGTTTATGTGCCAACATAAAAATAGTGCAGTGCAGTCTCAAATTCCTAAATTTTCACACTGTTGTATGCCTTTGAAACATGATCTGTATAATGTAAGTTAAGCTATTTTGATTAGAAAACAGCTTGTGTGATGCATCTGTTCAAGTAGATCTATTATGCTTTTTCTTATTGTGTGTGTGTGTGCATTTGTGCCTGCGCACACACTTGCTGGCTACTTTATTAGGTCCACCTCTTCAGCTGCTTGTTAACGCAAATATCTACTTACAATCACATGGAAGCAACTCAATGTATTTAGGCATGCAGACAAGGTCAGGATGACCTGCTGAAGTTCTCCACTGAGCATCAGAATGCGAAAGAAAGGGGATTTTAGTGACTTAAAGCATGACTGTTGGTGTCAGACAGCCTGGTCTGAGTATTTTAGAAACTGCTGATCTATGGGCATTTTCCCACACACAACCTTCCCAAGGGTTTACAGAGAATGGTCCAAAAATGAGATATCCAGTGGGCACCAACTCTCTGGGTGAATATGCCCAGAGAACAGGAAACTCATGCAAGCTCACCAAGATTGAACAACAAAAAAATGGAAAAACATTGCCTCATGAGCCTTGATTTCTGCTGTGACATTCAGATAATGGGGTCAGAATTTGGCATAAATAACATGAAAGTGTGGATCCATCCTGCCTTGTATCAGTGGTTCAGGTAGGCAGTTCAATTGTGTCGGGGATATTTTCTTGGCCCACTTTGGGCATACTTGAGTTTTGTTGCAGACCATGTCCATCCCTTTATGACCACAGTGAACCCATCATCTGATGCCAGCAGGATAACACACCATGTCACAAAGCTCAAATAATCTCAAACTGGTTTCTTGAACATGACAATAAATTTACTGTACTCAAATGGCCTCCATAGTCACCAGATCTCAATCCAATTGAGCACCTTTGGGATGTGCAGCTGACAAATCTGCAGCAACTGTGTGATGTGATGGTGTTGAATCTATGCTATTGTGAGCTGCTCTGTTTTTGCTACTCTTGTCACTGTAAAAGGTCAATAAGTGCGGGTATCCTTAGCATGGTCATCTCAGGCACACAGCTCTGGGTGTGAGCACAGCAACCCCAACTACTTGCTGCTCAAACCTTCTTTTTATGAAGGAGTAGCCAACTGGAAAAAAGCTGGCGTAAAAGGCTTGTTTCGCAAAGTGGATGAACTGACAGGCTGCACCAATATAAATAAGGATTATTTTGAACAGTGAATAATGCAAAACTATTCTAGTAGATTCAAAGAATAAAAATATGGAGTTACATAACGGGTCATTTTTAAAGTACATAAATCTCCATTACAAAGATATATTGACACAGTTTCCTGTGTGTATACTATGTATATATTTGGTCTATACTTACTGCAATCATTTGGGCTACATAGCTCTCAGGGCCGGTGTACTCAGTCGGATCCTTCACCCTCACCAGAACCATGAAGTAAAGGTAGTGCCACATGTTGTGTTCAGACTTGATATGCTCCTCAAAGGACACCGTTTTGTTGTCAAATTTGTCCCTTTCCAACCCTGGAAGACATTAGCTTCATTATGAATTCTCCCTTACACGATTTTGTCCCTCATATGCAGGCTAGCTACCACACAGCTGTACACACCACAGATGAAACAGGTGGTTTTGAGGATCTCCTCCTTCCTCTGTTTCTCACTCCTCAAGTCTGCAAATGTGTCAATGATAACACCAAAGATGAGGTTGAGAACGATGATGATGACAACGAAGAAAAACAGAAGGTCGTAAACCACTCGGGCTGCAAACAGAGGCTCCTGGAAATATGGACAAAGTGCAGAATTTCACTTTTGATTTTCCTTTACACAGAACACACAACAAGAAAATGCCATTTTTATATTTCCTGTATTCATTTTAAGCTTGTCCCACCTCTTTGGAGGGTCTCCTGAGAATATCTCCTACACCTCCTCCATTACGTAGTCCCTGGTTCAGCACAGTGATTATACACATG
Organism: Australoheros facetus; assembly: GCA_030220045.1. Lineage (NCBI taxonomy): Eukaryota > Metazoa > Chordata > Actinopteri > Cichliformes > Cichlidae > Australoheros > Australoheros facetus. The sequence goes on from JASGAU010359050.1 coordinate 3,553, forward strand.
AGCAGCGTGTCGCACACTCGCTCGATCCCATCATCTTCATCTAACAGAATTGAGCACAAAGAAAAACACGTGAAGGGAGGAAATGGACAGAGCCACAGAAAACACATAAAAAGAGGAACTGAGATGTATAATACGGTAATTGTGTGGCTTTAAATATCAACATTTGTGTTACAGCCAGTAAGAAATTACACAAGACTGGCCTGATACACAACACCACGGTTGGTAAAGGGTGCTTCCCTTTTTCATCACTGTTTTGTTACTAAACTGAATTAGAAGAGTTGAAGAAAACTTAAGTTCAGGAAAATGACATTCAAAAACAGTTTGACCTAATTCAGATAAAAGTATGACTCAGCTGACTCTCACAAGTGACTGATAATAAAACACCTCTACCTCCTACTGTAAATGAATAAAGCCATGCACAGCATGACTGCTGAGGAGAACGAAGAGGTGAAGGATGTGGCTGGGATCACGTGTGTGCCCTTATGGTGCAGGTGATCCAAGGAGACACAGGAGAACAAACAGGAGTAGGAGTCACCCCCTGCCTCATCAAGTTTCTTTGTGTGCACAGCTCAGCATGTGTGTGCATGTGTGCGTGTTTGTCTCAGTACGTTTTAGTAACTTTTCAAGAAGTGATCACTGCCAGGTCACATACACACCCACCACCGCAATCAAAAGACAAAATCTTAAAACTTGTCCACTCACACTTTCACAATGGGTAGGACATATTCATTCCAATTTAACCCCAAAACCTACCAGGAACTGATGTGGGTGTAGGAGCAGGGCAGCTGTCTTTCAAACAAGAGCCTGTTACATCGCTGTTACTCAATAAATCCCTTTTTCCTACAAGAAGAACAAAAACATGGGACATTTACGTCAGTGACAACAGCACTGAACATTTCCATATGAAAGAAAATTATTAAACTATGCTCCTGCATTAAACCTTCTTCCCGCTAATTCACATCAGTGCTGGTTTAAAAAAGAAAAAAAGAAAAAAAAAAATCAGCAAAAAAGATATAGTCAGACATTATGTAAACTGAGGCAGCAGCTGCTGGGTGGGCGGTGAAGTGTTGCTGAAAAAACCTGAGCAAATCATTTGCACATCGGCAAAGCCCCGAGTAACAGAGGAGCTGCACCGCCTGAGCGAGGTCTGCTTGGGCAGACAGGCAGAAGAAAGAGAACTGTGCATCTGGACCTGAGTGTCACCAGGTCCAGATGCACAGTCACTATCAGAGTGTTACCCTGATAGTCTGGAGAACTGAGGGCAGGCCTAGGTGACAGGAAGTGGAGGAAGGAGAAGAAGAAAAGACTGAGTGGAACAGGGGGTCTGAGAAGGGGTGCAGGGGTCACAGTACTAAGTTGGCAGCAGTGTGGATAGGGTGCTCCGCAGCTTCGATGGAGCACCCCTCCCACCGTATCTCCACTCAGCGTTCAGCTAACATACAGAGAGGCGTGAGCCCAGCTGGTTACATAACCCACCACTGCTCTGCTGTGTCTGCTGTGCTCTATTCAGTAAAACACAGGATGGCGCGGCCACCAGGTTATGCAACAGGTGCACATGTGCTAGCAGGATGTCTTCCTGACCGTGGGTGCCGGAGCTCATTAACACACCCACACTCTCCACAGTGTTTTCAAAACATGTGTCTGGGTATGTATATATGGCTTACTCTAAATGTTCAGCAATTTCTATGGAGAGACTATGCACAAGAAAACACGGATTTAACCATTTTAATTAAGGAATTGTAAATCAGAAAAAGTGAGAGAAAAAAAATTGACTCACTGGATCAACTGACATGGAGCATCTTAGTATAACTCAGAACTCCAAAATAGGTACATAGTTTGTACGGCCTACACTGCAAGTCTATAATTTTATTGATGCAGAGGGGTATGAAGTCTGAAACAGATCAATTTGCATTACATTGTATCATTTACATAAATTAAGAAAATGGAAAACAGCTCACCAACACCACACACATGTTCATGACTAAAAAAAAAAAAGTACTGAAAAAAGAGCAAACTTGTTTCAGGACAACTAAGGTTAAATTCATGGGCAGAGCAGTCAAAGGATAACAGAAAAATACACTGACAGAAAGCACAACTATAATTCTCTCTGGAGAATGAAAAAGCCTATTATGATCCTTATACAGCATAGAACAAAGTCAAGGGAGATAAATAAAGGATGACATAAATACACCTCTATTTAGGGACATTGCAATTACTGTACTTGGAATACTAGAAGATTTTATCTTTTTTACATTGGAGAAATTATTATTTATTGATTATTCAGTAATAATTTGGGGTTTTTTTTAATATTACTGACAACCTGGAGCCCCTGTACTGGGTCCACATCATTTCTGCTCTAAAATGCAACCGGTGCATTTTCAAAGGTTTTAAAGTACAATACCTTCATTGAGTACTGTGACTAAAATAGATGTTGCATTCTTGTGACTGATTTCTGTTTCATCAGATTTCTTGCAGTCACATCTGCACATGATGAACACCACCAGTGTCCATTCACTCAGTCTTATAAAGCTCTTACTTATATCTCTAAACAGTTTTTACTTGGTGGAAGTGAAACTGTCAATATTTGGTTGAATTGGTTTTAAATCTCACACTGGGCTGGTGGTAAGCATAATCAGTATTTTTGTAGCAATATTTTTGGGCTGGAAATTGCAAAGGACAGCCTAAAGCTTAAGGGATTTATGACAAGGAGCAGGCCACAGTAATGATTTAGAGTGCTTTAAAAGTTAAAGATTTCTGACCTGGTGAAGGAAGGCGATCCACTTCCATGCGGAAATCGTCCTTGAGGAAGAGGAAGCCGATGATGGAGAAAAAGTAGACAAGAAAGACGGCCAGAACTGTTGTCAAAAAAATGGAGCGGCCATTCCTTGTCACACTCTTTATCACATTGAGCAGCGTCTCCTCTCGGATCACCAGATCGAACAGCTGCAAAGGAAGACCATCATCAGTGAGCCATCAGCAAACATTCAGAGAAAACAGTCACAATGCAATGGTGCTTTCTTACCAAAAAGCTGTAGAACAACTCATGAACAAAGAGGCCCAGGACACAGATGATGGCATAGCCCAAATGGTAGATAAAGAGCATGTCCATCACAACTGCTTTGTAGCCTCGTGTGAATGTCCCCTGGTTGCCCACAAAACTTACGAGAAACACCAACTTGTTGAAAAGCTGAAAATGGAATAAAAACAAGGCTCAGGGATAAAAAAGTACAAAGCTTGTATGCATGAAGAGGCAAGAACAGACACGTCCTCCAAAAACAGCATCAAGCTGTTCTTCACTTACATTGACAGCACCAAGCAAAAGCAGAGCAGGGCCGAGGCCCATAGTGTAGATTGCACGCAGAATAAGGGAGACCAGGAAGAACCCGATGCCCATTGGCTTGGGTAAGACAGGCAGCAGGGCGGTGAAGATGCCTAATGCTACCCACAGTAATATATTCCAGAATGGGGATAATGTGCCTGTGTGGAAGAATAAACAATTTAACAAGGCACAAAACATCAATGCTTTTAAACATGACATCTCTAATGGATTATTTATCTGAGCTAAGAGTTTAACTTAGTAAAGAGTCAAGGGAAACACAGTCAAACAGCCATCCATAGGGACATCGTCACTCAAAACAGCCAACTCTTCCTCAGCTCACTGAGTAAATCAGCGGAGTGATGCTCAGGGCTCTTTAGGACACTGCAAAGCACTGACAGCTCATTGAGGAAGTCTGTTTCAGAAAACTATCTTAAACACTTCTGTATGCCACAGCAACCACATGTGCAGTATGTTTACATTTCAGTGAATTACACCAAGGCACACCAGCAAACACAATGTTCTCACATCTGCACTGAGTCTATAAAACTGGTAAGTAACTGATATGGGTGGCAATTCACTCCATATTCAACAAAACCTAAAGTCAGGTGTTCTAACACTGCAAAAGAATATCATGTGAAGAGATAAAGAATAAAGAGTTACTGGTTGGTAATTAGATCTCAGCATGAAATGGAAGGGAATAACAAGAAGTCACCCATAATCAGCATACCTATAAAGATGATTAAAGTCCAAGTTGTCCCACCTCCAAAGATACCACAATACCATGGGAAACAGTTCCTTTAAGCACATTTTATGCAAACTTTCTCCTTGTTGTTTGACTAGATAGGTTAGATAAAACACCAGTGTTTGTGGACTACAGGTGAACAAGGCCTTTAAACAAATGCAGCGTCACGTGACTCAGAACAGCCATTTTCAATTGTCAAAAACAAAGCAATAAGGATTAATAATTAACAGTCCAAAATAATAATAATTGTTATAGACTTACTTTAATTAAAAATGAGTGTTCTTCTGGACCACAACCATTCCATAGTTTTTAAAAAGTAATTACAAAATTTGAAACTGTTTAATAAAACAGCTGTGAATAGATGGTGTAGTAAAATCAGACAGATGCATCAAGACCAAATATTATTTCTGAATTATTTACCAGTATGTATGATGCTAAGCTGGGCTACAGGCACCTTTATTTTCAATAAAACATCACTTTTTCATCAAAATGTGTAAAAATGATTAATTAAAAAAACAGTAATTTTGGAGAAGAATAAACAGCGATCTGTGCACTTGCCCTAATTTTAAGTCAACATAAAAGCATCTCACTGTTGCCCATTGCTTTCTACCTGCTATTTGGTTACACTGGTTACATAGGCTTCCCTCATATCACGTCATATGTCGCATGTATGTCAGTGGTAGTTGCTTCAGTTGCTCAGATCAAATTTGAAATTTATTTAAATTAATACCCCTTGCCAACAGTTATTTAGTCTGACATCATTATAAATTTGCCAGATCTCACTGACATCCTCTTCTCCGCACACAGCCAATAGTCTCGCTCTCTGCGTATGCCTCCTTATTCAGCAATGTAACTTAGAAAAATAAAATCTCCTCATTATTTCAGTTGAATAATTCTAATGAGTGTGTCTTAAATAGAAACATCATTTAGCTGAAATGAAGCACTTTTACTCTTTGCATACATTCTCTACTAAGTTTATTAGATTTTATTTCAGCACCAGGAGCTGTCCATACTATGACTTATACAGATTTTACACAGTGCACAAAAAGAAGAAAATCCTCTCTGCCTTTCACATGGTGTTATTGACTATTAGATGGTAAATTCATATCTACTTTTATAGTGGCAAATCTATACCAGATTAAATAAATAATGAACAAGGTCAGTCCTTAGTGATTTTACATGTTTTTTTTTGTTTTTTTTGCTTATTCTTATTGTTTTTAACTCTTCTGTGTAAAGTGACCTTGAGTGCTTTGAAAGGCGCCTAAAATAAAATGTATCATTATCACTATTAAGCTGATTTCATGCCCATTGCCAGCTATTTGCAGACCACTTACAACCAAAATGGTTTGCTTATAAAAAGATTAAAAAATAATAATAATATTGGCTTGAAATTACAAAATACAATTTTTAAAATATGCAGATATTCTCACCCTCATCGTCATCGTCACCAAAGGGGTAAAACACAGCCACAGCAACATTGAGCAGACAGGCCAGGTAGAAGGAGATGCTTCCCCAAAGAGAGATGTGACTTGAGAACCAGAACAGAGCCTTATTTTCTGTGCAAACACAACAGGAAGCATAAGTACAGGCACACACATTCAGCACACACAAAATCACTGCCAGCCCTTCGGTTTACTGTGGAAATAACATAACCAGACATGCTGGATGGGAATCGTGATTTACGGTCCTGCAGCCTGCTTCTGCTGCCACCACCATCATTATTTTCCAAGAACTGGATTCAGAATGTAAAGAAGACTTACTGCGGATCTTCTTTTGCCAACTCATCTCATTGTAGAGGTTGTCAAACTGCTGGAAGAAGTCGTTAACCTTGCTGCCTTGGTCATCTCTTTCAGTGGTGGTGAACACACGCATCTTGGACTCCTCTGTGAGGTACTCACAGATATTAGGGACTGGAAACACAATCTGCTCCATGGTGCGGTCATGGCGCACTATCTGATGACAAAGATTCCTGATTAAAGGTTTTTGATATGACTGGGTAGTTCGAAAACAGTTTTAGCGATTACAAGGATAAAAGACAAAATGCTAATGAGGTTTACCTCTATCTGAGCTGTGTGCTTGGCATAATAAAGGAGGACGTCATCCTTCTCATCATCCGTGTCCATGCCTGACCCTGGACCCAACCCTGACCCTGGCCTGAGGTTCTGCTGCAAGATCTTGTTGTGCCTGGCCAACTAGAGATGGAAAAGAAGATTTAAGATAGAACTCGCATGGTGGTGGTAGCATCATGTTCTGGTACACTGCACAAAGCAGATGGAATAATGAAGGAGGAGGACTACCTCCAAATCACATAAAATCCAAATAAAATCCATTTAAGTTTGTGGTTGTAATGTGACAAAATGTAGAAAAGGGGTACAATACTTTTTCAAATTACTGTAATGTTTCCATTTAAGTTCAAACTTCATGACTTTTTTTTATATTAGATCCTAAGCTACCATCTTCTATCAAGGCCATTATTTCAAATAATAATAATTTTAAAGTAAGTGATCCAGATCAACTTTAACAGTTTCTTCCTATATCCACACTCCACCAAGGTAGTTTTTGTGTAATCTTACTAATAAAAAGACATACAAAAAGAGCACCCATGGCACAAGGCACAATGAATGGACAAGAAACTGCCATTTGGGAATGATTTTTGGTTCCAGTCTTTTTTCTTTTTTGTGTTGTTTTCCTGTTTTGCGTACATTTGACAGATGTGAGAACAGCTAAAAATCCAAGTTAACAAATGAGATTTTCTTAATTTTTTTCTACTCTGTGTAGTTGATCTGACATCAGTTCATCTGAAATGTGCAGAGTAAAAAGTGAGGCAAAATAATAAATCCCATGTATCAGTTAAGATGGTTTGGATGATTTTGGCCCTTTTTAAAATTTATTTTAATAATTTATTTACTAATTTAAAACATGTAATTGTAGAGAAATTAAAATAACTATTTAGTTTATATAATTCTCCTTTTGCAAGTCTTAATTAACCAGAATATAGCAGGATGATATATTCAAAAGCAAATATACAAGTTTGTGTGTGCGTATTGTAAGTTCAAAGGTCAAAAATAAAAGTCAAACATTTAAAATAAAAAAAAATAAAAAAAACCTGCTTGTCATGATGAAACACATCTGCTAGTTAGACTTAAATATCCTGTCTGACATTTGGCTCTAAAGAGACAGAAGTGAAAACTGCACTCTTCAACTTACACACAGTTTAGACAAAGACTGAGACACTTCAGATGGACACAACATTCAAGACAAAACGAGTTTCTCAGAGTACAGTAGTCCTGTCTCATTCCTTCATCCCTGATAAGGTGAACCATGTGTATTTAGTTGTGTAGTGACTACCTGCCTTGATAAAAATGCCTAAAGCTTTTCTGTCAGTACAACCACTGTCACATCACAAAAACTAATTTCAGAAAACTGTTAGAGCAGTTCATTCAGAGAAGCAGTCTTCCATCATTTGGCACTCCGGTAGTGCATTGGTCCAGTGGTTATTAGAAGGTCAGACAAACGGGGCAAATGCAGCAATGCCTTAGTTACTACCTGGTGGGCCAGGATGTAAATGTTGTGTCCGACATCTTTGGGTCTGATCTCATCTCCCACACTGTCCTCGTTGTCCTCACTCACCAAACCTTGAGAGTAAGCGTCCTTCATTACATCCACCTGAAGCGTTAGTGTTACAAAAGTCAGCTGTTGCACTGGACATATCAGATATACTTTGTGTACATGCTTTACCACATTTACCAATTCAGTGGGTCTCATCTTGTAGAGAATCTTCTCTGCATTCTCACTGTCATGGCAGCTCTCCATGATAGCTAACAGGAGCTTGGAGGCATTGTTCTGTAATACAAGTTCCCAATAATCAACTTTTATATTTTGATTAATTATGCACAACAAAGCTGAGTAACTGAGGGGAAAAATACTTGATGGATGCAGTTTTAGCAGAATGCTGTGACCTGACTAAAGGGTTGCACTACTGAAAACCTCTGCAGTCAGACAGGTAGACTGTAGCCAGTAAGCATAGGCTCTATTTGCCCTTTTAAGTATTGAACAATTGCTAATGTCTATAACTAATTAATACTATGCGGCATTCTAAGTACATTATATGCTAATGGAAGTGTGTCATCTCCCAGACCTCTCTCATACACCTACTCCTCACCTTGAGCTGCAGCACCAGGTCTAGCCGATCCTTCTCCAGGGGCTTGATGGAGTTGACAATCAGTGCTATAATAATATCAATACCGTTTGACTCATGTTTAGCTATGCAGCTCTGGAAAAGAAAAATGGACATGTAGTAGTTAGTGTTAGCTAAATTACATGAAGATATATACAATACCAGTCAAAGGTTTGGACATACTCTCACATTCATATGAATGTGAGAGTATGTCCAAACTTTTGACTGGTACTGTATAATTCATCAGAAGAAAGTGTCTACACTTTACAAGTCATGCTAAACCCAAATAACAGATAATCGTGTAAGACAGGTTATTATACCACAGCTCATGATTAAAACAGCAGTGCGATCACAAAGTTCTGCAACTCTACCCATAGAGGAGTAAAGAGAACATTTTTAGAACAATGTCTAGACTACTTCCAGTGCATATGCCATTTTTAGATAACTCAGCCCCTTTATGACCACTTGCATATGCAAAATTTCACCACAGACCTCAAACATGAGGTTTTTCTTAACCATTTACCAAACACATTGTCACCCATCCCAACTCACATTTGGAGGGAGAGTTGCATCCTGGACAGATTGCAATCCATTACAGGGCCAACTCAGGGAGTCACTCATGCTCACATTCACACCTACAGCCAATTTAGAATCACCAAATTTTCTCCTCCTGCCAATTATAGGAAACCCACACAGGCACAGGGAGAACATGGACACGCCATACAGAAGGACCCCAGCTAGCCAGCAGGTTCGAAACCACAGTTTCTTGCCGTGAGGTAACAATGCTAAGGTAACAATGCTAAACACTGAGGTGGCCAGGAAATGTTAATGTTATGGCTGCAACCCAGAGATCAAGCAGGAATTTTCAGTTGAAGAGAAAACATCGTCCAAGCCCAAAGGTGGCACACAGGGTCAAGAGCATGACATGCTTGCCTTTTTTTTTTTCTATATTCATGGGATTGTGTAAGATGAATTCATCCCTTGGAACTTGGAGTTCTACTGTAATGTCTAAAGGAAAAATCCTCTGTGGATATGACCCTAATGTAATCCATTACACACCTGCACAAACTGAAAACAGGAGTTTTTTTGGCCACACCAACATAATCTTCCCTCACAGCCCACCTTACTCACCAGATTTGTCTCCTTGTGAATTACATTCAAATTAAGGGTTATTTTGAAACACTATTCACAGATTCACAGCACATGACATTGCACAAGGAGACTACCTTGAAGGGATAACGGGCCAAATTTAGAGCACTTTTTTTTTTTAAACTGGCAGAGTTGCAGAAGTGCAAAAAATAATGTGCATCGCAGTCTCAGCTCAGCTTATGAATATATATGAATGAATGAATGAATGAATGAATGAATGAATGAATGCTTCTCACTATAGTTTTAATAATACTGTATGTTCTTTACATTTGGGAAAAGATGAACAAGTGTTCAGAAATATTCACATAGTTCTTCTTCTATTAAATAAATACTGACAACCTGACTATCCAATAAATCTAGCATTTTCTCCCAACTAACTAGTCACCCAACCTACCTGGTTTTCATGGCAGGGTCCCTGGCAATACTCTGTAATGGTTTCCAGTGTTTGGCGAATCAGATCCACATTACTCTCATTAATATAAAGTCCCAGCAGCCCTAGGCCTCCGGTGGTGCTCCCGCAAATGCAGTCCAAGAACTGAAGTGTCTCACAAACCAGATTGTAGTTAGTCTTGTTGTTCTGATTGCGCAGAAAGTTCTGGATTCAGAGCAGAGGGGGAAAAAAAAAAACATTTTAAAAAGCAATCAATTTAATGATCGGACTTCAAAGTTCACGAAGAGTTCCAGTACCTGCAGCTCTGAATTGTGGTTCTCACAGAGCAGCTGTAGGTAACGCAAGACTGGTTTCATGATTGTGATGGCCGGGCTCATCTGAGTTTCTTCTGAAGCATCCTCTGCACCAGTTTGCTCATTGTTTTGGCCAAGGTTATCAAGATCATTGTCCAGCTCCTTTCTGAAGGCGCAGAAGGCCTTTGAGGTCACTGAAGAGGCTTCCTTTAGCTGCCCTCGCATGTCTTCCCTGATATGACGTCCAAAATCTTTCCCTACAAACACCATGAAGAAAGGATTTTAAAAAAAATAAAATAAAAACATAATTCAGTGTTTAACTTCAGAGCAGGACAGTAACATTTAAAAGGACACATAAGCAAATGGTTTCCATTTATAGGTGTGGCAATTGTACTCTAGACTAATTAAAATTTATATATTTACAGACTTTCACTGACAAGTGGGCAAATATTGAGTGGGTTTCTGTAGCATAAAAACACCCAATCTTGATACAATGGCCTTTTGATAGGATTGTGATGTGGGCTGTCACATGCTTCAGACATGTGACTGCTTGAACTGGGAACAACAGTTTGCACAGAAGTCAGCAGAGCAACAGACATCATTCTGGATTTATCCACCACTGCTGTTTTAAATCAAACTGAACTTCTGGACGTGGGACACTGTAAAAGCATTAAGTTTTTTTCAGTTATAATGGAGTTTGTGGCTTTTTAACTCACTCTTTCTATGGAAATGCCTGGACGTGACCCTCATGACTCAGTATTGCACTTTTAAATGCTAGGCACCGCTGACATTATAACAGAGGTGATTCACTTTAAATGAACTTTACTTACTTACTTTCAGCTTCATTTTGACACAGTGCTTAGCTGCATTTTTCAGACAGCTGAGCTAACAAATGCTGTGTGGACATAATGTGGTGTTTTTGCTATAATATTAGATAAATAATGTAAAGAACTGAACTGTACCTTTCTTAGACCTGAAAGTACTGACATCAATGTCATCATCCCTTTTCCCGGATTTGACTTCAAACATGTTAACCGATACGGTGGCACGAATCTCTTGCTGGGCCAAACGCATGCGGTCATAGAAAACCTTGAAGAACATCTCTGACTTTTTCTGCTTGTGCAGCTGGCTGTAGAATGAGTGCTGGTCAGGAGGCAAAAATGGTCATGAGTGTAATTCTAAAACATGTGGAGGGTTAAATAAAGGATTCGTGCGTCAGTGAAGCCCACCTGTATCTGTGTGTTTCCACCCTTGAGAAGGCCAATGCCCAGCTGGATGCTCTCCTCAAACAGTCGATCATTCTTGGTGTTGACAATGAGTTCAATTACCAACTCTGTTGCCCCAACACTGTCCAAAAGGCACTGGGTCTCCACAACGTTGGTGCCTGGCTTGTCAGTGTCTAGCACGGGAGAACCTCCTGCAAGGATTTGAAAAGTCAAAGCCCAGCTCCTGATTTTCATCCCTTTTCTGATTAAAAAAAAAATGTCATGCATGTTGCCAGCTCCCCCTCTCATTGCCTCTGGCTTTCCATGCATGCACATAACAGAGCCATATTGCCATATATATTATTGCAGATGGAAATCATCTTTTGCCTATAGTGGTCCTGATTGAAATATAAGTGTTCTGAACAGGTAAAACTTATTGATTTGTTTTTTAATACACCTCTAGTTTATTCCACACCTGTCTAGGCCAAAATATTTATGCCGTGCATTAGAAACCTCTTAAGGTCTGCCAACAACTGTCAAAGAGCATATTGCCTAAGATATGGAGTGCTGTCATTTTAGTTACTGTTTCCTCTGCTGTGAGTAGTTATTGCAGCATCTACTGGGTTTATTTAGGGCTCTCAGTACCAGATGAGCTGTTTCCACTCCCGAGCTCTGACTTGGAGAGAAGCTTTTGATTTCCAAAGTAGCGTGTGAGGAGAATCTTTCTCAACTCGTTTCCCTGTGGAGACAGAAATCATAATGTTAAATCCATATAAAAGTCTGACAGAGTATGAGCCTTAAACTTGGAAATTCACACTTAACAGATGTAGAGAAAGTAGCTTCTTTTTTTTTTTCTTCCTTTTTTTTTTTTAAGAGCAATAACTGTAAAAATGATCAAAATGAAGGACAAATACTAAGAAGGGAACATTTGTGGTAAGGTGCATTCACTGGCATGAAATCTATCCAATCATCTCTCAGAGGGCTGAGCAGATTTCATCTCATTTCACCTAATAGGAATCATCGCCATCATCCCATGACACATTTCTGCCTTGATGGAAGCAGTGGTTTGCAGGATGACAATGCTCTTATCAACAAAGAGATTGGAGCTTGAGAGAGCATGACAATTACAATGTTGTCCAATATCTTGATCCTATCGGAGCATTTATGAGAGATTCTGGGATAGCTGCTAGGACGTGTTTGGCAAAAGGCCATCCATAATGATTAGAGATGTTATTTTAAGATTTTTGGTTAATATTATTCTGGCCTGAAATCCCCTACACAGCTCTGTTTTAAAACATAGACCATGAACTATTGACCTTACCCTAAACTATTTGGGATCAAAGCTAGTCTTCCCTCTCTTAGACAACTTTAACTGTATAAAATATGACCACACTGTGCTTCTTTCACACACCATGTACACACAAACACACAAGTGGAAACAAGTGAAAAAGGCTATACAGAAGGGGTCATTTGTGTGCAAAGATTATTGATGCATATGTACTGAACAATGCACTGCACAACACTAGCTTGCCTCTAGCAGCTCATTTGTTTAATAACTTCATTTGTTTTCTTTCTAATAAATATCTCTCTGTGTCTGTGCGACATTTGACGCAGATGAGCAGAAATGAGATGAAAAGATTCACGCAGATAATCTTCCCTCAGTGGTTGTGTAATCAAAGTGTGACTGACAGGTGGATGACTTGCATTGTACATTTCACCATCTATTTTTAATGCACAACACAGGGCGCGATGGATGGAATAGGAAGGAAGGAAGGAAGGAAGGAAGGAAGGAAGGAAGGAAGGAAGATAAATTATGTATGAACACTGCAGGTGGTCAGCATCCATTTCTATGGTAATCTAACAACTCAATATTTTCGTGTTTGATGACACCTCATTACTCATTGATTAACAGACTGAAAAAAGAGCCAGATAAGGGGCGGAGTTAAAAATGAATGGACTGTAGGCAGTCACTTATGGTTTCCATGGAAACATGCTAGGTGGCTAGCAAAAATGATACCTGAATACATTATTAGTTACACCTGAATTGTTGATACAAGGCAATTATGCCAATTTCTGACTCTACCATCTTAAAATTGAAGCAGAAATTGAGACTCAGTCCACACAACAATCTTATGCCCACTTTTGCTCCTTAGCTGAAAGGAGAGGCATCCGGTGTGCAGTGGCGGATCTAGGATTTTTCTGAGTAAGGGGCCATCAAGGGCCCACAGTATTCACAGAGGGGCCTAGTATTTGTGGTAGATGTGGTGATATACAGACCAATAAAAATTAAAGCCATTACATTAAAGTTATGGTAAATCTTATCACCATGACGTGTAAGAATTCAGTGAACTTGTACCATTTCACTAAATAACAATATCAGACATTTCATACATTACAGCATTAACTGTTGTTGCTCTCCCTAAATGATTTCTGACCTGATGAAAAGGGACTGGCGGTGCCCTGCTCTTGACCAGCCTCTGGTCTACTGTGTTCTGCTGCTCTCTCCCTCCTCTCACCCTGCTCATTTTCAGCTGGAAGACTCACTCTTTTGCTCAAAAACTGCT
>JASGAU010359063.1:0-10703 GCA_030220045.1 Australoheros facetus
AGTTCTCCAGAGTCCTGCTGATGACTTCTATATTTGACTCAGGTGTGTTGAAGCAGAGACACATCTAAAACCTGCAGGACACCGGCCCTCGAGGCCTGGACTTGAGGATCCCTGCTGTAACACTTTGACCTTTGACCTTGTGTAGTAGAAATATCACATCCAGAGGAAATGTTTTTTTAAACCTCATTCTGGGGCAAAAACTCTGATGTACAGTTTACATGAACATCGGTAAAAATACAGTTAGAGCTCTCTTTATATTCAGAGGAGAGCTTCAACATAACTGATGGAGGTGTTGTGGTGACAGATGCTTCTAGAAGGACTTTGGTTGTACCCACGTGTTTGAAGCAGCTGACCGGCGCTCCCATCACTTCTCCGTCCCCGAGGTAACGGCCCCAGTCGAACACCTCCACGGACGCTGCGGAGAAAACAGAAGGCTCGAGCAAACCCCCGATAAAAGATATGGAATCACTGCAGGAGGAGATGTCCGTGCAGCTTTTTACCTTCAAGCAAATAAACAAACTGCAGATATGATGGAGAACACAGCTGAGCCCGACTGATATTTCTGAGACCAATGCCAATATTGGTGATTTAAAAACCTGATGTCATATAGATGAACTAAGGGGCTGCACCAAGGCCCAATATAACATAAAGATGGATTATTATGAACTGGAAATCATGCAAAGCTGCTCTGGTAGAGTGCAGGAGCTGGAAATGGAAGTCCAAACAATGGGACGAGAAGGGTCATCCAATATCTGCGCTGCTCTGCAGAGGCTACAGCAGAAGAGCCTAAACTGTCCGTTTGGTTGATGCTCTCTGCCCGGCAACACCTACAACCGAATTCTGTGTTTGCATTTAACATCTTTCAATGAAATCCACCACAGAGGAAGCAAATGCATTATTTTATTCAGTCAAAAAGCTCATTTCAGTCCCTTTTTTCAGCTGAACTTGTTAATGGTGTTGAACTCACTGCTCTTCTTGACGCTGCTCTGCTGGCTGGCCTGCTGCTGAGCATAGGCAGCTAGTTTGGTCATCAGAGGCTGCTTCTGAAGAACCTTGGCTTTCTTTGTAGGAGGTTTCCCCTTAAAAACAGAGACACACAGGGCGCGTTACACTCGATCTCACAGGACATAAAACAGATGAATCCAGATCATAATCCTCAAGGATATCTCGGTTCAACACAAAGCGTCCATGAACCTGCCGCGTGTGCGTTTTACCTGCAGTCTGGCGAGGATGCTGGCCTTCTTGGAGTTGGAGGAGTAACTCCTGGAGCACGAGACGCTGCAGAAACGCTTGGTTTTGCTGTAGAAGGCATCTCTGACACCAACCATGCCGCACATCTCACAGGTCGCTGAGGAGAGCAGAGACAGAGGAACTGAGGACACAGACCCACCAACTCACAGAGAACTTTCAGAAGAACCAGCAGAAAGCCAGCCCGTGATCCTGGACACAAACTGACCCATGCCGGCCTTCCCGTCGGGGTACGTGTACACCTGCCCGTTGGTCTTGATGAGTGTCAGTGAAGCGGAGGAGGAGGGGTTGAGTTGAGCGACCCCTCCTCCTCCTCCTAGCTCCTCGTCCTCGCTGTCCTCGGGGCTGGAGGCGCCGCTCCCCCCGCTGGACTCCGTGCTGCAGCTGCTCCGGTCCTCATCCAGCCCATCCAGCATCCCGAAGGAGTCCCGCCGCTTCCGTGACGGACGCTCCACCTGAGGAAGGAGAAGGGGTCGAAAGTCAAACAGATCTCCAAAGATGTTATTTTTACCCCAGTAAAACTGCATTTCAGCCACAGAGAGACAAATTTAATCACAAAACCTTTGCATTAAATATCATCAGGCTGCAACCTGGACACCAAAGAACTGTGAAGGTCATGAACACTTTTCTTTTTCTGCTTTCACCATCTGACCTCCACCCAGCTGTTGCATCAGTGAGTCTGTTGCTCCCGCAGCACTGCAGTGCAGAGAGGCTGACTGACAGCGCAGAGAGCGCCGGGTCACCTCCAGCAGTCCCGGAGACCTGACAGCCCCGTAACCCCCCCGCAGATGAGCTTACTCAGCCACTGCCAGCATTACATTCACCTTTTCTCGGCACTGATCACCGTGACGCTCTGAATGGACATCATGAGAATGAAGCGGGAAAAAAGCAAAACGATAAACACATTAGATTTTTATTGAATTTAAACACGTTCACCGGAATACATGCATACCGAATTAAACAGCATTTTGTCAGATGTATTCGGCGTTTTTAAGGTAACATCCAGTCCACTGTCTGGCTTTGGCCACGAGCAGGGAAACTAATATCGGATGACTTTCAAAGGAGAGCTGGCCCGAACAACAGGTAAAGCGAATACGAAGACTACGTTTGGCCGGTTAAATAACTACTCCAGTCTTTACACGCATGCCGAATTAAACTCTGATATGTTCTCGAGAAAAACTGGTAAAATCCCATTAAAGTTTGGACATGTGTTTCCGTCCCAGAAGAAGAGACTCTTAAATTTAAAGATTTGTCAGCGGAGGTTTGCTTGAACGCTCCGTCCACGGTCGCATCCAGGCAGCCGCTGAAACGAGCTCTGAAAAGGGGGGAAATGCGGGTTCGGGGCGCTCGGCGGAGCCTCGGGACTCACCAGGTCTCTGGGGTTCTCCATCAGGTGGGGTCGTAAAGGGAGGCCGCGCTCTGCCTGCTAAACCCGCAGAAACCCTCATGAAAAACCTGCGGCAGACATGTCAACAAAACACCCGCAGCCTCGGTGCGCAGGCGCGCGAAGCGCAGACGCTGATCGCTCATTGGCTGCGGCTCCTGCTTCGTTTACGCTGAGAAGAAATGAGTCCTACAGCGACCCCTGCTGGCAGGCCGCTGGTAGGAGAAAAAGAGATGAGAAGCACCCTGTTCGGAGCGGAACCGTCTCAGCTGCTGCCTGTTACAGCTCTTATTACAGTAGAGTAGCCACGTTCATACCTGTGAAACAGGCTGTGCGACACTTTTCTGCATAATAAGGATGTCAGGAAATACCTGTAGGCCCAGGTGTTCTGATGTTAACTGCATTAACTCAGTGGAGCTCTGTGGGACCTGCATGTGTTAAAGCATGTTAATAAACTCTGGTGTGCTTCAGTTGTCAGGTTTTTGCCTCAGTAACACCCCAGCGCACAGCGAGGCCCTGTGTCAGATAAAGAAGGATTATTTCAAACTGTGAATGATGCAAAGCTGCTCTGGCAGAGTTAGGGATGGTACACGCCTCTCCTGACCAGCTCTGGTCCTCCCGGCCTCGACTCCTGAAACCAGTGTGCCCTGTCAGTACCTGCAGCCTGCATAAGAGAACCTATGAGCTCAGACACATATGATTCAGATGCTTTGGAAAATTTGGAACTGGTTCTGAAGTGGCACTGGTTTTTGATTCCCATCCCTGATCAAGGTCCAACAAGCACAACACGTCCTGTTTAAATAAGAACAGCTGAACTGAACTTTGGACTTTCCTTTTCCTCTACACGATTAAAGGAAACCAAAGAGACACGAATGGGCATGAAACTGATAAAACAATAAAGACATGAAATCCTCTCTGTCGTTATTTAAAATCTGAAAAAGTGCTGAAACAGAGTTTGTGTATTTTCTGTGTTTGTCAAAGAGAATCAGACTGTGGAGCTCTGAGCCGACGTGATGTTAAAGAAAGGAGCTGCAGGGCTGCTGCGCTCTCTGTTACAGAATCACTGATGAGCTTTGAGACATTTTCCTTGCTTTAATTTTCCACATTGTAAATGAAGGTTTGGCCCTCAGGTTACACGACTGCTGATCCACAACATCTGCAAGTGAAAACCTGACTTGGTTTGGACGCGGTGTGCAGCGAGCAGCGTGCAGGGCAGGGCTGCCATCCTGCTGAAACCTGTTTCTAAGTATCACCATTCAAAGGTGATGCTTTGATCAAACCTGAGCTCCAGCCGCTCCTGACACACCTGAGACAGAAACCCTCTGACAGCTCACATCACAACTGCAGAAGAAGACAGAGTTTGTTAAAGGAAGCTTTAAAGGAGCTGCGATGAAACAGAAATAAAATGATTTCTTGGCAGGTTCTCCTCGGCAGCAGAGCCTCGCGGTCTGCTCTGGATTACCGTTACCAGCACGGAGCCGGAGGGTCGATGCACGACTGCACGGCTGCTGCAGCTCCGGGCGGCAGCGGGAGCTCCTCTTTATCCAGAGAGAAGGTCAGCCTGCAGCAGATGAACAGGAGGCTGGCTTCATACCTGCAGCAGGTAGGATGGAAAACACATCAGCTAATGGAGGCAGTGGGAGGAAACACTTTCCTGTTTCATGGTTCCAAAGTTAAACTGAGATCAATGAGCGACAGCTAACAGACTCAAACAAAACAGTAAAACGCAACTTTTTCACCGGAGTTTTGAGCTGAGGGAACATCCTTCGCATTTTCTTGTTTTACTTCTTCCCATCATGATCACCTCTGAGCAGTGGAAGAAACAAAACAGATTTATTACTGCTGATGAATCGTTTCTGCTCCAAGCTTCAGCATATTCACAGATTTGATGGTTTGTGATCGTTTTAGGAGCTTCTACAAACCAGCAGACTTATTTTTTACTTCCTTCATGTGACACGTAAACACACAAACATGAAATGATCATTATTATTTTAGAGGGAAAAATAAAGATACAATAGGATTTGACCTGAGCGCAGACTGAGGTTTAAAGGAGACCAACAAGAGAATTTAAAATGTTCCCATTTCTAACTTTTGCATGAACTTCATACAGAGTTTATTCAAAGATTCAAAAATTACAGTGAGATTCATAATAAATCCTCTCAGGAGTTTTCCGAGGGCTGAAAGAGGGAAATCTTGATGTTTCCCTGTTTGCACATGTTTATTAGGACCCGCACCAGGCAACAGAACCAGAGGAGGACCGACAACCGCTGCACGCAGTGAAAGTAAAAACAGACTCAATAATTACTGATTAGCAATTTTAGGAAAGAAATCAATGGAAATGTGTTGAAAAACATCCTAAAAATAAACCATCAGCATAGACAGTGCTGTTTAATTTAAAGTGCGATCTCTGATTTATTCTTTCCTGAAGCAGCTGTGAACGTGCAGGATTTGAGACGTTATTAATTTATATGTGTGGGACAAGAAGCACAGAAACAGCAGAGAGAACCTCAGAATAAGTATGTTCTAAAGAGCAAGAGAAAATAAAAACGATTATTGACAGAGAAAGCTTGTTTGTTTGTTTGTTTGTTTGTTTGTTCAGGTCAAGCATCTTGAGGCAGCCAATCAGAGGCTGGAGCATCAGATCCAGGAGGAGCTGGACAGGAAGTGTCCCAAAGAGCTGAGACAGCTGGATGGACACCTGAAGACCGCCTCCCTGCTGCAGGACCAGGTAGACTGTAAATAAACGATGGACCGTCACTGTGCTGTCACAAAGCTATCAGCTAATGCTAGCTAGCTAGCTTGGTTGGTTAGACTGTGGGAGCATTACACAGATACCTGCTGATCAGCGCTCAGTAACATCCAATTAAAATCCTCAAATTTCACTCATGAAAACTGGAGCTCAGACACCTGTCAGTTCCTTCCATCCTTCCTTCTTCCACTATCCTCATTCTTTCTTTCTTTTTTGTTTCCTTTCCTTAGTTTTTTCCATCCTTCACTTTTTTCTTTTATTACCTGCTTTTTCCTTCTTTATCTTTTCTGTGATCCTTCAGTTTCTCTCCCCTTAGTCCCTTTTTTGTTACCTTTTCTTGCTTTATTTCCTCTCATTCTTTCCTTCTTGTTTACCAACATATCATCCCGTCTTCCCTCCCTTCTCTCTAACTGATTTATTGTGTAGTCTGTGACTATAATCTAAAGGGCAGTGAGGTGTTGATGGATGAGATACGTCAGTGGAGTCATAAAGTAAAGAGAAGAACATGTGCAGACAGCGGAGCTCCTTAAAACTGATGTCAGATTTATTCCTGTTGGAGCTTGTTGCAGCTTTAGAGACTCTGCAGCTCTCTGATGCTTGAAAGATGAAGTCCTCAATCAAACCCAGAGACTGAAACATTTAATAAAGGTAAATAAAAAAACAGGCAACAGCCTCCAGGGCTGAAAAATGTGCCAGAGCCTGCAGTTCCTCCAACATCCACCTGAGGCTCCACCGACTCCACGGACTGCCATGTAAACAAAGATCTGTTCAGACACTGGAACACATTATGTTTCAAATCAAGTCTCTTCATGCATTTGTCCTTTCAGCTCCTCTGCTATAAACTTACAGTGAGAATGGATGTGATCCACACCCACTGTTTGAAGGTTTAACCAAGTTCTCGTGTCAGGAAGCTGTTCCCGTGTTTAAAGGTCATGGGTCAAAGCCTGACATCATTCATTCCTGAGGAGGTGCTGAAGTCATCAATAAAGCTTCTCTCTCTCTCTATCTGTCGCTCACAGATCAGTGAATGTCTCTCGGCCCAGGCTCAGCTGAAGCTGCAGGTACTTGAAGCAGAGCTCACCGTCTTCGACCTCAGTGAAAGGTAGATCCACACCAGAGATATGCTCATAGGTGCCTCACTGCTCGCTGCTTTCAGTCACCTGTTGCATCAAAGCAGCTGGTTCTCCTAATATGTGTGAGTGCATGAAGGCAGAAGTCTGTTCATGAGGAACTCTGACGCTGATCTTCAAACCCTTTAGTTTTTTCTAAATGCAGGAAATGTGTTTACAGGAGACTGAGCTCATCTCTCTGATGTTCACAGTAACTGTCACACTTCTGTAATCGAATGTGAAAACTGAAAAGAAAAAGGGATGGGATTCCTCCATCAAAGCTCCTCCTCAGTGTTTCGCTCCATTAAAGTCTTCTAACTTTACCACTCTGCAGCAACACAGGCGGCTGTAGCTGCTAGCTGTCTGCTAGGCTTCCCCTCAGCTAACTGGAGTCCCTGAACTGGACCTCTGCACTGTGTTTGTGCTGTTAGAGCCTTTTAGAGCATTTTTAATCCAGTTAGCATCAGGTGATAATTTTGCACTCCACCGTGTCATCCAAATATGGTCACTTCTAAACAAAACAACATGGCTGTGGCCAAAACGCTAATGTTTAGGCTTTAAATGTTGCACAAATCAGTAGGTAATGTTAAAAACGGCAGAGACACGTTTCATAACCCAGATCAAGGTGGCTGCATATGCATGGATACCACATTGAAACCTGGACCCCCAAACACACACATAAATGAAGACATGTCCCATGATCCTCTGCTGTGTGAGCAGGTGTAAAAAGGAGTGTGAGCGGCGCACTCATCTGGAGGTGGAGCTTAGTGACCTGAGGCTGCTGGGGGAGGTGCTGAAAGCCCACAATCTGCCGGAGCTCCAGAATCTGCTGAACGAGCAAATGCAAGAGATAGAAGATCTGCAGAGTCGACGCCAGCAGGTAAAACAATACGACCACTCACCTGGATCCTTCAAAGAATCTACACAAACTACATCCTGTTTCCTGTCTACCTGCCCAGGATATGCAGGCTCTCCTGGCTGAGGTGACAGGGGGCGTCGCTGTTGAGAGGCACACTGCTGAGTCATCAGACCTGATACAACAGGTGGAGCACCTGAGACGGAGCGAGTCCTGGTTCAAGACTCAGGTAGACAAGAAGAAGAAGAAGACTTTAGCAGACAAATATCTGCTGCACACTTGTACTTAAACAAAGGTAACTTTAAAAGGGATTGTAATGTAAACACATTTTTCCAGGTGTCTTACATTCAGGCGTGCATGCCGAGCTTTGACTCTTCAGCGGGGTCAGAGGCTGACAGAGCCAAGCTAGAAGCACTGAGGAGAGAAGTGGACCATCTGACAGCAGAACTGACACAACTTCAGGCTGTGGTGAGGTCACACTACACTTCAGTACTCCAGTGTTCCCACAATTAGAGCAGCATAAGGTCCCAGGGGAAGTCCCGGTCCAGACCAATAAGTCCTGCTGCTCTTTCTGCAGGCACACCCATAATTAGAGTTGCCCTGGTTCCTTAAACAAGAGGTCAATTAGATTTTTTTATTGGATTGATGGTTATAAATTCAGTTCAGCAAGAAACTGTTCATAATGGGGCGCCTTAGTGGTGAAGCTGGCGACCACATACATGTGCCGCGTTGCAGTGCAGGCGGCGCGGGTTTGAGTCCTGGCCCGTCACCAATTTGCCCGCATGTCTTCCCCTGTATCTTTCCCCCATTTCCTGTCTCTCTCCACTGCAGATAAAAGCCGCTGTGGCCAAAAATGCAAAAAAATAAATAAATAAACTGTTCATAATGACACCAGTTTAACGATGCCACCCCTGCCACCAAAGAGCCAATCAGCAGCTAAAGACATAAGCTGCTCAGACCGAGTGGTGAGACTTACTTCTAGTAGAATTTTAAAAACTCCTGAGTTTACTCTAAGTCAGGACTAACAAATCACAAGACAAAACCATCAGAGTCCAGACCCAAGTCAAGACTGGAATCAGTCGTCCTGTCTGTGCAGGTCTTGTTGTTGGAGGCTTCTGGTCGGGAGCAAACTGAGTCGTTATTCCAGCAGCTGGTGGTCCTACAGAGGACAGCAGATGGTTTGTGCCAAGACCTGGACTCAGTGTTGCAGGCTGCAGCTCAGCAGGCTGCAGATCATCAGTCCCTGCTGGACATCAAGAGCCGACTGGAGGCCGAGATACAGGACTACAAGAAGCTGCTGGATGGACTGGGCCATGAAGGGTACGAGATAATAATAAAGGAAATCCAAGAGATAAATTCAGCCCTTTTTAGTGATTAATCTTTATCTGCTGTAACTCTTATTCTTGTTTCATCACATGACTTTTTCTCGAATTTAAAAGATTTAGGTTTTTGCTGGTACTTCATAGTTTTTGACTATATAATTCCATTTATGTTCTTGCCATTCTTCTTGTTTCATTTGATCTTTTCAGGGATTCACGTGTCCACTTTAACGCCAAGCCAGATGCCAGATCTTCCTGTCTTGCAACCAGCCCACCGACATTCAGGAGCAACATCATGGTAGACAGAACAGTCAGTGTTCAGGGCGGTCATGCTCGCACTGTTGGAAAAACAGCAGTAGCTGCACCCCTGTCCAAAACAGTGACTGCATCCCAGTCAGTTTTTGTCCACAACAAACATCCAACACTGACTAACCCGTTGGTGGAGTCCTTCCAAAAGCCTGATAACCAGAGAACAGGAGTTCTTTCTGAAAAAATGAGCAAGTCCATCATCTCTACTGAGACAGTCAGCAGACAGAGCAGCCCTGTGGAAAATGAAGTTCATGTTAAAGATCATGATGTTCAGAGTTCATTATTTGCTGGGGCTCGAATTAGTCAAGAGATACCCAACAAGAGAGCATTTGTCAAGGCTTCCAAAACAGAAGTAATCACAACTCTGGCTCCTGACAGCACTGACACAATTCAAACCAAGCAAGAGACTTTACTTTCCAAACAAGCTGGTTCACAGTCTACTGGCAGAGGGACAAACATTAGAGTGGAGACTAATAAAACTATTCTTTGTGCCGAAGCAGATAAAAATAAACAGCCACATTTTGAGACCAAATTTGATCTCTGCAGACCAACAACTCCTGAGGTTCAAGTGACAGAAACTTTGATTTTTATTTTGGTGGCTCCACCTGAAGGCTCCTTCCACGCAAAGAAGAAAAATCCAACACAGATCATGACCAGTGAGGCTGAGACTTCACCAGAAACTGTCAAGGACATGAATGAAACTGCCAGTACTATGCACGGGGCATCTGGATCTTCTTGGGTTGATAGATCAACAACAGTTCAGGGTGAAGTCTGTGGTGAGGTAGCCCTTATGGAAGACACAGATGAAGGAGTAGATGGAAAGTCTGGAAAAGAAATTGCAGAGGCAGAAAGTGTCCTAAGTCTTGATCAGAGTTTGGGAATATCCAAAAACCAACCAAATAAACTCACAGAACATAAAAATACAAGGTACAACAATGAAACTACTTCATCTGGTATCCCAGAAAATAATAACAAGTTTTACAGTAAAACTGCAAGCACTGGGAACTTAATGGACAAAGTAGAAGAAGTCCATTACCACACGGAAGTGAAGATGAATCCAGTTAACTCAGATATTGAGTCATTGAGTACTACAAGCTCAGAAACATCTACAGATCTAACAGATTCTGGTGTGGCTTTAAGTTCCTCCAGTGCTGAAGAGCATCAGAGTCCAAGAGAAGCTGAATTAATGAGCCCACCAAAGTCAGATGAATGCTTGAATCCAGAAATGTGTCCAGTCAAGAGTTCTCATGAGCCAGAAATATATGTCTCACCAAATGACCCAGACACATGTTTGATTCCAGCTGATGTTAAAACTGAGGTGAATAACAGGGATGTGAACAGAAAGGAAGAAGCAGAAGATACTTTGCTTGTCCTGAGTTTAGATAAAAGTTTGGCACATATGTCCAACATGAAGCTTATGAAGGATGCAGAATCATGGTCCAGCATTGCAGTTTCTTATCCAGAAAGCAAGGAAAACCTTAAGAGTAAAACACGAACTACAGAGGTTTTAAAAGCAGAAGTGGATGAAATGGAGATAGTAAATAATGCCAATAAGGTGAAGATGGATCCAGCCAAGTCTAACAAGGAAACAGTCGATCTTGCAGGTGAGGAGGTGCCAAAGCATTCTACAAGTCTAACAGATTCTGGTGTGGGTTTGAGTTGTTCCTCTTACGAAGAGTTTCTAAGTCCAGAAGAGGTCCGTTTGTCAGCCAGTGAAACAAAACCACCC
>JASGAU010359069.1:1725-40521 GCA_030220045.1 Australoheros facetus
GGCATAAACATCTAACATCTTCAAGTGATGTATTTCCAAGACACATTGGTGGCGATGAGGATCAAAAGAAAGAGTCAAACCGAGTGACATACACTTGCAGCATAATAAAAATTCATTGAATCCACTCCACAGGCCAAAATGGATGGTGGCAGCTAGGCCATATTGCATCTGTGCAGATGGGGTCAGGGGTCATGTAAAGTTGTATGAGAAGACAGTGTGCTTTCATGCATCATGTAGCAGATAAAGATTTTGGGGGCTGAGAGAGAGCCAGTGGAGGGTGGGGCCGGCTCACTGCGAACAACAGCAAAGACTCTTCTTCCCTGAATTGACTGTCTGCCTGTGTTTGGGTTTTCAAGCAGTAAATTCAGAGTTTGGCAGATTTTTAAAAAAGGACTTTTTGTTATTTTATAAAAATATCACAATTGTGAGCATTTCAGAGGCACCATTAATTCACCCACCTGTGAAAAAGCTTTTGCAAACATGGTGAATTTAAGGATTTTTATTTCTTTGTTTTGTTTAAGCACAGTTAGACCTACAGTCTGCAATCTTGAGCATTAGAATTTAACTTAATCAATCTTTTTTTTTTTTTTTTTTTAGTTTCAGACATGGTTGCATTACAGCACTAGTAAATTCGGCGTCTGTCTCGCAGTCACTTGGCTATCTTGGGCCAGAAAGAAATATAGTAAAAGTGCTAAAGTATATGTAAGTATTCTATGGAAGTACCTGCAGACCATGTTGCTTTTGTAGGGGTCCTCGATTTCATTCACCTGTCTCTCCTCCCATGATGGAGTCCAACTCCACTGTCTTCTTCAGCTCTGGAGCCTCTTTGAGCTCAAACCAGTTCTCCATGTGCAGGTTTTGGTTGGAGAGACTTTCAGTCTTTGTAGGTGCTTTAAGGAGATCTCCCATAGTGCAAAGCGACTACCACTTCAGCTGCAGCCGAAGATAATGAAGTTGAGTTCTATCCATGGGAAGAACCTCAGATAGGATAGAGAAACCGGTTAGCTACTGGTTATAACTAGTTGACAATTGGTTAGCAACAATTTTAAAACTAAAAGCTGTATGGCATTCCATGAAATTTGTACCTATTTAGTACATTTATGTTCCCTTGATGACTTCAAATAAATGAAGTAAATTCATTAAATACATTTTCACTTTGTCCAATGCTTTTGGCTTCTGAACACATACTGTTAAAATAAGTATTCCCCAGTTACATGACAGTTACATGCTGGTCAGGCTATACTTGAAAGGAGGATATATCACTGTTCTTACAATTACCTCTGCTTTTTACTAATGTGAGAACTAAGTGTACTGTTTTTATGTAAGAGAGAAGGAGTGAGACAGAGAGAGGGTAAGAGAGAATACAGGCATCTCAAGCTGCAAAGCCATTCATTTGACTTCCTCACTTTTTATTCAAATAGCCCTGACCTATTTGTTGTTTGATGCCAGCCCTTATTTCATATGATCAACCAACAAGCCGAAAGCGATTGTTCCAGCACAAATGGCATGGACTTGACATGGGCCCAAAAGCGTTCATATACCTCTCTGGCCTGAGGCCACAGTTTGTCATAACACAGGGAATTATGTATTATGCCTGCGCCTGGTGATGACATCACAATAGCAGGATGAAATATAAGCTCTGATATGGCCAGCTGATTGTGCAGAGCTGCGAGGGCTTTCATTAAAAACAGCATATCGCTCATAAAAAGATTAGAGCTGGACAGCTGTTTCCTGATAGTATGAGACTTCTGTAGTGGCTTCATCATAAGGAGGCACACCTGAAAAATATAAAATGCCTGCATGCTGTGTGCACTATGCTGCTGTGCAAACAAACAACAGCACAGACTAAGCAAGACAGAACATTTTTGTAACATCAGTTACACTTTTAGAAATATATAGTAGCACTCAACATGGATGAATATTTAAAACTGTCATGTTTGAAAATTACAGTAATAAACGCACACGGAATCCTGCCATTTAATAAATCTGTAACAAATAATCAGTGGTGAAAACTAACTGCATTTACTGAAGTGCAATATATATGCTCGACATATTTTTGGTCCAGTTGAATTCAGGGGTGAATATTACACTATTTAATGCATTATTGACACTTAGTCATACATTAAGCATACAAACAAAGACATATGCATTTCATATTGATAAAAGTACCCAAATTTAAAATAGAAATAAATGTGATTATGAGGCTACTGCTTAAAATTTCACATTTCAAAATAGCTAAATATTATAATCCATAAGTCTATAAAACTTACAAATTATAACAATTTTAGACCCTGAACAAGGTTCAAGCTGTATTTACACGTGTAAATACAGCTTAGCATCCCCCAAATAAAGGCCTTTTATTACTTTTTCAAACTACTTGAAGAGCCTGGATTTGGATGTTTTATGCTATTTTTGTGGTCAAAAGTTTTTCATTTTTTTTCTTTTACCGTTGCCATTTTATAGGGATCCTGTCAAATTTGGTTATTACAGAATGTTATTAGTCTCAAACATTTTACATTTTTCCTCTTGCTTATGTGTATTTATTTATTTATTTTCAATTTTCACTTCTGATTTTAGTTTTTACTCCTTTTTCCATCTTTTCTCACTGCATATTAAGTAGTTTGTAGCAAAGCAAGTTCCTTTTTTCTGACTTTGAAATAGGTGTTTATCATTTCTGGATTGCAGATAGTTACTATTTATGACCACAATGCACCTGTCTACCAATGAACATGTAATGAATTTAATACTTCTTCATAATTAGCTAACAATACTGTAATGATAGTGTATTTCAGCTTGAGTAAAATTTAATGTACAGAATAGTTCTGTCACACTGTGACAGCTAGTATAGGCCCCAGCACCCTGAGGTGGATAAGTGGTTAACTTTTACATAGTGTTTGAGTCAAATTTGATCTGTTTTGACATTTCACAGCAGTATAAATACCTCAAATGCCATTTGATGTATTTTCCTAAAGTGACCCAAAATACACAGAAATGAAAAGATTTAAAACACTGAGGCTGTTCCACCAGTGTGGGTCAAATGAATTATAAAGGCACCTGGGCTACCATTTCAGTGAGTGTGGGAAACATATGTGCAAGTCCCACACAGGCAAGCTTTCCTACCACTGCTTTGAATGCACAGACTAGTTTGCAATGACCAGTTGTTGTGTTTTGTGCTCTTAGTGTTAATTTTAAATTAATATTGACCATTATAGATGGTAGTTATGAGGATTTTTTTAATGATACTGCAGTGAGGATAGTGTTTAACAATTGTAATGGTTACACATGGTTATATTATAAAGTCCAACACTTTCAGAATATTCTTGCCTTATATGGCATGATTTCTGTGTGATAGTAGACGTTATTAGATGTTATTAGTAATACCTAAAACATATGCTCTTAGAAACTAATCCTCCATTGATTAATATCAGACAGGATATTTATACATACTAAAAAGACACATAGTTGGGGGCGCCGGGGTGGCTCAGAGGTTGAACAGGCGACCACATACATATGCCACGTAGCGGTGTGGGCGGCGCAGGCTTGAGTCCTGGCCCGTGGCCATCTCCCGCCTGTCCTCCCCCGTGCCTCCCCTCCCAACTTCCCGTCACTCTCCACTGTTAATAAAAGCCGCTGTGGCCAAAAAATAAATAATTTTAAAAAAAAAGTAATTCTTGGGGGTCTAGAAATCCTGTGCCAAGATAAAGGACAAATTTGACCAGGAATATTTCCTACTGTGACTGTAGGAAATATGAATAGTATGTAAGGGTTAAGAAAATAGAGGATTTTTTTTTCCTGGACTTGCAGTGCTTTAATGTGGTTCTCTTTTTTTCGACTGCTTAATCCTGTACAACCCCCACAGTGAGCCGTACATAATGGAACAAATATGTTATGTGGCAATGCAGTAGACAAACAAGAGGAAAACAGCAAACGCTGATTGTTTAAGAATAAGGGAGGTGTACAGGTGCCATTTCTAATTTGGTGGGAGAAGTCGTAGGAGGACGGCCTTGAGGAGCACAAAGCAGCTGGAATCAGCCTCATAAACTCACACTACATCAAAGGCTTTGCTGCTTGTTTCATCAAAGGTGTGTTCGTTGCTCGGCTCTCACTGTCTGCAAGCACACTGAGTGTGTCACTCTTGGTATGAGTTTCAGGAAATCTTGGCATGAAAGAAAAATTTACTCTTGCATCTTAGAAAGATGATATTCCTCTAGCACAACAATGTTTACATAAGGAAGTGAAAAATGAAAGAAGGCAGTCGCATGCTTCTGTGTTTTATTTTTCTTATGGATAAAGAAGAAATATCTCTGACTTTGTCAGGGGTATGTAGCGGAATATGACATTTAAACATGAATGCGAGCAGTCAGTTCAGTCTCTGACAGGTGTGTTAGACATGAATGTAAATCACCTTCGCGTATGTTTTCTTTCCACACACAATTCATAGTAAAATGGTGTATACAATAATAGGGTAACAAAATATACAGAGTGCAGTAACAGACACTGGCTTAGATCAGCATTGGTGATGGAAAAATACAAAATTCAATTTTTCTGTTCTTTTACACTTTGTGGACAAAAGCTAATCAGCTGGTTTCATCACAATGAGAAAAATACTGTCCAATTTAAATTACGTCACAGTCAGTCCGGCATTTTGAGTGGCTAAAGCACAACAGATATCTCGTCCTGCACGCTTTGTTTTAGTGTTTTCACACATGAACTCTGGATAATGTCAGGAGACTCATGTGGAGATACTGTCTGAAATTAGCCATTCGAACATATTACAAACAATAGGAAGTATTCTGCTTCAGCCATACAGACAGCTGCTGGAAATAATGAGTTTGGTTTAGATATGGGTATTGCCTGGGTAGAGCGTGCAAGAGGCAGGACACAATGGCCATTGTCTTGATCACTTGCTGCAAACCCATTGACCTATCCTTACCTATCCAGTTGGTCATCACACAGACTTTGCACTACAGAGCTGGCAGGTTAAAGATAATTTAATATCTGATCCAACTGTGCTGGACATTTACAGTCCCCTTATATATTTTCAACAGGCAATGACTAGAAAAGTTGAAGTTTGCAGCGTATATGTGAAAACTGCTTAAATTATAAAAATAGTTATCTCCTGTCTTCCTATAGCTAGCTACCTTTTCATCAATTAAAAATTCACTGTACAAAAATAACCATTCTTGATTTAACTGCTATACCTTATTGATCAAGATGAAAAAGATTCACTTTATTGCTATGCCAGTGGGACAGATGCATAATTTACTACTGATTGGTTGTCTCCCCACCCAATGAGATACCGATTTGTGTTAATATGATGTCACGCTTAATGAATAATGTAAAACAAAATTGCAATTCATGCTAATTGGAAAGAAATACACATCCACACCAAAAAATGGGGTTGACGCTGTGCCAAAAAACAGAAGTCCAATTTTACCTATTAATTGCATCTCAGTAGTGTGTAATGTTTTGAGCACACATGCACTTTGCTAGACAATAATAGACAGAGAAACGCCATCTTAAACAGGTTGTTGGTCACATGGTCACATTGCATGGAGATAATGTCCTATCAAAACCCCTATACATCAAACAGTTGATAAAAAATATAGAAATATGCAAAGTTGCTCAACTATAATATATATATATATATATAATATATATATATATAATATATATATGAGGTCTTCAACAGATCTTATACTGCCATCAGGTCAAGTATAAGAAAATACTACACAGGCACCTCTAAGATTCGATGCAATAAATATAATGAATATTCAGTGAGTCAAAGCTCAAGCATAGCTAATGGCACAAAATGGATCTTTAAAGGGTATATACAAAGCACACGAAACTGTCAGAAATAATCATGGATGGAGGAACTCACAGGCAAGACATTTTGAGACAACTGAACAACACAACCTTTATAAACAACTACAAGGAGACCCTACTGCAGAATTACAAAGTAAAGTATATGGACATCTTTACGATTTACTAATGAGAAGAGAAATCATATTGGTCAACGCACTTATTATACTACTATTTATACCAGTGAAGCTTGGAGTGTGTGTGAGCTGTTGATTTCTTTCAATTAATTCTCTCACGCTAGAATTCATCTGCTTGAAAATATACCATACACACCCATTCAGGGCAAAAAAAAAAATGCTCAAAATAATCTTCAACACGTGATCATTTCTTATTGTGCATGCACACACACATTGCAAAATAAGTGTAGAATTTCCAATTAAGGTCTCAATACAAATATAAACTTCCTGTTTATTATGCAAATATTGAGTATTAACACTTCAATCAGTGTTTCTAACCTTTTTGTCCAAGCAGATTTTGGCATCAAACAACCACAATTACAAAGATAAACAGAGAAAACCCAGCGGAAGAGAAGAATAAATTACCTGCGCAGATAGTAGGAACCTGACCAAAACTGAGAACAATGATAAGGCATACAAAGTCAGAAGCCAGAGATGTGGCCATTACAGGTGTGCTCATCAGTGAGGGTAACACATGTCGAATAGAGAAAAGAAAGTTCCCTCTGGAAGACAATGGCTTTGGACAGGCACACAATAGCTTCATTAGAGGGTTCACATTATCAGGTCATGGGAGATAAAGGGGAAATATCAGAGCAGACACATTCGAATGATGCCCGCCGCCAAAGCCTGCCAACTTGGCGTGCATGAGCCTCAGCTGTGACGAAGGCTGATTTTTTATTTTTTTTTGTTTGTAATTTGATGCTCCTGAAGTTGGCAGTGATGGGGAAATGGTCAGATAAGTAGAGTGTGAAGGGAAAAAGGGGGCAGATTAATGGTTGCTCTATGGCGTTGTTACATTCCATCGTAATACCATCCTCTTTCATTGTCCTTTTATCAACTTCCTTTCACAGCCCTGATAGAAGGTTACAGGTTGTAAACAGCATAGCCGAAAACAGACTGGTTTGTGAAAGGGACTAAAGTTGCATTAACAAAAGCAATTTCCAGAAGAAACAACCTTTTGTTATGTCATTTGGGGAAATTTTACCTCTGTGTTGAGTCCAAATGCCATTTTCCACCATAAGTGATAAAAAAAAAGACACACAGCAAAGGATTACCAGCTGCCAATGCCTTAGAAAATAATCAGACCAGGTGGAAACCCACAAACATTGTCATTAGCAATCAATATGAACCTTTTCTCAGACACCCTGTTTTTGCACTAACCAGGCTATTGATCACACAGATCAATCACTGCTGCTCCTGACCAGGTCCCATGTCAGACATGTTCACCAGTATCAAGGGAGCTGTCATACAACACTTACAATCAATTAACGAAAGAAGTCTCTTGACCCCCACGAAGCGCTCCACAACTAGTGTGAAGGAAAGCAATCTGACTCCTACACAGGTAATGAGAGAGGAAACGTCTCTAAAGATTGGTAGATTTATTTTGTAGAAACACGCATGGTTCCCTGGCTCAGCTGCAAAAGAATATGCCGTGAGTAGGCATGTACACAGCAGATACAGGCATGTCAGCTTTTCAAAATATATCACCACTATCTTTTACAGTGTTGACACAGATCAATTCTCCAGGAAAGAAGCACTTTTACTACCACAAATAAGCAAATCCCAGCAACTATACATTGGCTTCTGTGATGATATGTTAGAGCTACAGTCAGTAATTTTTTAGGTTATTTAATAAAAAATAAAAAAAAAGAATATTTTACTCATAAATATACATATTGTGTCATTACGTCTTGTGGCTGAGAAGGACATCTCTCTGCTGACTCCTGGCATTTTATGTGGCTAGTGGCCGACCACATACGCCAAAGGCGGAGAAGTCGTAGGTGTTTGTGTGCTGTGGAGGGACATTGAAATTTGTGCCTCCACCTTCAGACTCAAGATATGAAGGTTCATATCTATTTTTTAATCACTGAAGAAGGGGTCCCCTTCACAGAAGTTAAAACGTGAAAGAAAGAGAGAACACCACAGCATCTTAATTAAATTTCATCCTCTTCCTCCTCACCTCAAGCCTCATCTCCTGAACTGAAGTCAGGGCTCTAACACACTAAGACATCTATAAACATGCTTATTTATTCCCAATATTGTCGCCATTATATTGTCAGCAGTTAAGCTAACATGCCAGCTAATGTTAAGCCCTAGTCTCCTGAAAAAAAAAATCACATTTCCCTCTGATAAACAGTTTGATTACATTCTCACATTGTATGAGAGTTTATTCACTAAGCCTCACTGTCCAGCAATGTTACATCCACTTCAAAGTTTTACTAACACCAACACTAACACTAACAGAGGCTAACAGCAGCAAGTATTTACTGACAGAAAAGTTCAGGATATCCTCAGCATCTCACGTGATGTGTGTTTAAAAAATGTGTTAAAATGAGTGTGCAAAAATGAATTTTTTTCCACACAAACAGTAGCAGAAACACATTGGGCAGCTGTAGCTGTACACTGTCACTTTAAGTGCATGCTATAGGCATCAGCTGACCAGTTGACCTCTCTCAGTCAGTTTCTGTCCAGTAATAGCTCAGCAATGCAAACCTGGCACACCTGACTTACCACTATTTACGCCTGTTCAGTACTTACTAATCAAAGGACAAAAGGCTAGTTTAGTCGTGAATTGCTTAAAATTGCTTTTATCTGATTTGTATTTCTAACCCAGCAACATTAAAGCAAGTGAGGCTAGCGTATTGATGTAGCTGCTACACAGCATTGCAAATTTAGTTTGCCAGGTTCTGAAGGTGACACTGCTAAGCAGATAAAACACCCCAACTGTGAATTCAGGCCAGTGGAGATACATCAGTGAAGTGTCCCCTAAACTCTGCCCAAGAATATCCCTAATTCCCTTGCTCACCTGCATTTCCACATTCTGACTTCCTCTCACTTTTTCCAGGATTTTGCTCCTTCTATACACTATATATGTCTATATACAGTATCCTTCACAGCACACACACACTCACAGGTGCCTTTCCCTTGAGCAGGAAACAGCCTACAAGGTTGCAGCCCCTCCATGGATGTGCCCATGTCATGGACAAAATGTATTCTAATTTCAGGCAAGTTCACTGTAACCTGCATGGTGGTAATAAATCTTGTCTGGTGACAAAAATAGATGCTCATTTTAAGTAGAAATTGACATAAAAAAATTAGTAGATGAAAAAAGAAAGGATACCATTTCAAGAAAGATCAGTGTAAGATGTTAAAACGTAGAATTAAGCAAATCAGTTTTTTTTTTTCTCCGCGCACAAGGAACATATGAAAAGGTGTGGGTAACATGTGCCACAAGTTGTTAAGAAGACAATAGTGCCTTTTAGGTTGGATGATTTTAAGAGTGCTAAAGGTGGCAGCGATTTTCAAAAACTATCTGCACCGATGTCATTACAATATCAGGCTCAATAAAAATAAGCCAAGGTACAAGCAGTCTCATCTGAATTAACAGTCCTGAGATTGACACATTCATTTCCAAACTGGTAATCTGTGATCCAGCAGGTCAAAATCAGCTTTCACCTCAAACTGAGATCACACTTAAAATCTCAGCTCTGCAAAGTTATCCTTATTGGAGGTTATGTGTGATGGATAGCGGCATTTCAGTGTGATAACAATACATAAATGGAGTATGACAGCCCCATCTTCAAACTTTGGGAGATGCATCCCATGCAAATAAGCCATTAACAGGAGTCGTGTGTTATTTCAACTCTATGGTAAGTTTTGGAGACAAACTTAATGGTTGGTTTTACCTCATTTCATTTGAATAAAATGTGTATTTAGCAGATATTCCTAGTGTGTTTCATCAAAGACTCCTTGCTAAGTTTTCTTACCTTTATTTCCTGTGGACTTTAGTATTCATCATTCACTCATTATTCTGTATTATCTGTAATTTTTGGCAACCCTGCCAGTACCACACACAATCATTCCTGCTTCCTAAATGTTTACAATTGAAAATGAATATAAAGCTTCATATAAACAATTCTTACTTTACAAGGAAATCCTGGAAAGAAAACTCTCCTTTATTATTTATGATCATACCTTAGTTGTTTCAACAGTTGAGCTGGCAAATTGTATGACACATTTCTACACATCTGGAGAAAATGCTGAACTTGCTCAAGGGCAACACGGTTTATGTTTTTTTCTTTTAAGGGGTTGTTCTCTTTATATGTCAGTCTACAGTATCTCAGTTCTATGGCGGCCTCTTTTCATTGATTTTTAATTGACATGTTGTCTGCTTTATTTGTTGGAGGACTTGTGTAGTTTATAGCCCCCCGTGACCCTGAAAAGGATAAGCAGAAGAAAGTGGATGGATAAATGTTTTACATTTTTACCTCACACGCAGGGGCTTTTCCAACATATTGTCTTGCTCTGGTGTTGCTTTGAAGCCATCTTTTTGCCCATTCAGTAACAGCAAGACACAGGTGACAGTTATTACACAGACTGCATGCTGCTTAAGAGGAATGTGTGAAACAGCTACAAGTTAGTCTTAAGTGAAACCCCTCGAATGGTTCAATCAGTCGAGTTTATCATTCCGACAGCCTAATGTAGCAAGCCTTTTGCCATTTACTGTATTTGTCATTGGTGATATTCATCTGGTTATAAATGGAGCTGTCACGATAATGCTATGAAGGATCACGCTAACCCCCATTTACCAATCTCTTCGTCAAATCCCAAAGGGTGGAGCTTTGATTACTCCAGCAATTAGCGATGTCAGCCTCCTCTATGAATTAAGTATTCAGGTTTGTGTTTTCAAACCAATTAGCCTACTCTCTTGCTATGACTTGTTGATTAATTATAGATATTTAGTTAGGAAAGGAGACATTAATTATTAATCAAAATTGAATTATGTGGCATAATTAACCACAAAACTTTTCTCTTTTTTTTCCCACCCACCTCTATATGTTTTTATTTATATAATCTCAGACTGTTTGTGACACGTGACAAAACTGAAACGACTATGTGACCTTGGCTTATGTGAAAAGGTACTGAAAGCATTAACAAGGTGCTAATAGCTTTTGTGGGAGTGTTTGCTGTACTGTCAGCAAGTTGCTGTAAGTGCTCAGCGTTAACACTCACTTTCAAATCCAAAATCAATGGGCTCTTAGAAACCTGTTGTACTGATGCACTGGAAGACTCTATTCATCACCGGTTTATGGCTACATGCTATGAAGTGAGGTAATGGCATTTATGGGTATTTACAGGTGACATGTTGAGTCCTTAAATATTATTTATTGTGTCTGTCACTCTGCTGCTATTGTAGCCAGTGTCCTTGCACAGATGATATAACAGATATCTGCTCATATTGAAGAAAAGGTGTAATTTATTGCAAGGTCATCAGGGTTACTGCCGTGCTTTACTAGCAAATAGCAGAATGTATCACACCCTTTAGCTGGAACAACAGGCCTGAGTTACTTCACCATGTAAGTAGCAGTGACTGACAGGCTATTAAAAATTAAGTTTGTGACTGAAATACTATGAAATATTGATGTTGATCATTGTCTCTTTGTTGCTGGGCAGATTTGCTGTTGTTGTCTTTATCATGCAATACAAAGAATGACCGGCTCTGAACAAAGCGCTCCTTTGGTTGGTGAAATGTGACCTGCAAGTATTTGTCAGATCTGATGCCGTATGGAAAGCTATGGCAGCCAGCTGGTAAAAACAAGTGTGAAACAAGGCTTACACATTTCTTTTGCATCTGCGAAAAATAACTGCACCGATAACTGCACTTTTAGCAGATTTCCAACTTTGTGATTGATGTAGTTAGTGTAGTTCCACACCATCAGCATAATGCTGTAAGGAGAACATAAGGAAGAAAGACTGTGGCATTAGTTGCAGTTTTGCTCAATTTCTGTGTGTATTGATGCATTTCATAGCACATTTCAGTAACCAAAGAGACTGTGATGAGATAAGGAGATTACTGCACTTATCATAATCACCACTGAACGCCTCTGAATTTGCATGAACATACAGTTTATTGCTTTGGGATAAGGCTTACAATAGCAGCAGCATATCTGTTCATAACCACAGGTAAATCTGAATGACAGCTGTAAAATGTAGCAGCTAATGGAATGCTAAATTTACTCACAGCGCCTCAGGAAATGCAGATTCACCGGGCTTCTTTACTTAACAAATTAAACGGATATCTGATAAAGATTAGAGCATATGCACAAAACACCACATTAAAGCACCTACATTCATAAGGGCCATATTGGAACAAAGCGCTGACAATTGATACTAGTAAACTGCATTTACACCCACACACACAGCCGTGCAGTAGACTGGCAACCTGTCCAGAATGTACCCCGCCTTTCACCCTATAATAGCTGGGATAGGCTCCTGCACCCCGGTGACCCTGAATTGGATGAACAGAAGAAAAATGGACATGGACAAGATGACCTACTGAAGTTCAAACCAAGTGTGAATATGGAAGAAAGGTGATTTTTGATTGTGGCATGGTTGTTGATGCCAGATGAGTATTTCAGAAACTGCTGATCTGCTGGGATTTTCCCACACAACTATCTCTAGGATTTACAGAGATTGTGAGTCTCAATTTCTACTGCAACATTTGTGAGGTAGGATCAGAATTTGGCGTAAACAGCATGAAAGCATGGATCATCAGTGGTTCAGGCTGCTGGTGGTGGTATAATTGTGTGGGTGGGACATTTTCTTGGCACACTTTGGGTCCCTTAGTACCAGCCATACATTATTTAAACACCACAGCCTACCTGAGTATTGCTGCTGACCATGTCCTTTATGACCACAGTGTAGCCATCTTATGACGGCTGATTCCAACAGACGCCATGTCACAAAGATCAAATCATTTTAAATTGGAGTGGAACAGGAGAGTCGCATCGTGGATGTTCAGCCATGCTCAGCTAATCTTAAAGCAGTGGCTGTGTGTGTGTATGTGTGTGTTTGCCATACAAGGCTGGACATTGCATTTAATTACTTTAAAACTTTAACTTTTCTTAACTATATCATATCAAACAGCTAAGTGAAAAGGCTAGTATTTCCTGCACTACTGCATATCTTTGCAATGAAAGATATTGCATTTCTCCACTTATATCTTTCCCTATTTTTCATGCATAAAGCAGCCACAAATCACCACACTCCCATAAAGCACAATATTTCCTGAAAAGACCAACTTTTGTCTTTGAAACTGTCTGAGATAGATATACCCTCTCTGTAATGAAAATGTTCGGTCAAGCCAATTAAAGCCAAGCCATTTTGTCTTTGTGTCTTCCCTTCCTCCACAATTAATTAAACATGGTCATAAAAGGAATATTCTTGTGGTCTGAATAGCTGAAACAGGCCTCCAGTGGTCATGCACTAAGGTTGAATTACTATGTTGTCAATGGGGCTATTATGTGAGAATAAGGTTTGAGCTTGTCCCCTTTTACAAAATGCCTTTGTGTGATAAAATTATGAATGCTGCATGAAAATGACTGGCTCCCGTGAATGTTACAAGATGTGGATATGAATAGTACTGAAACCTTTTCAGTGTTTTACCATATTATTAATCCTATCATGCAGTACGTTCTAATGTTCTAACATTAATCAGATATTTCTGTTTAACTTTTCTTTCTGCTGCTGATTAATTGTGATTGAAAAGTAAAAGCTGTCGACAAACCTCTATTGTTTTTTATGCTCTTACTGGACTGCGCCGGTAATGTAGGAAAACTCTATATAGTATTTATTTATTTAAATTTAAATTTTTTAATTTTTTTTTATTTGCCATGCTTAGTATTTCGGAACTTAAAATACAGAAAAAGGCAATAAAGAATTGTGTTCTAGGCAAGACGGTGTCCACAACACACCTGCACGTGAAAACAGCTTTAGATAGCTTACCGAGTTATGATACGAGCAGCTTAGTTCTACAGTGACACTGATGCATATCATCTGCATCACTTTTTGGTTGTAAACGTAATGCATATCATCTGCATCATGTTTACAACCAAAAAGTCAAATCAAAAAACAAAAATGTGTCCTGAGATATTTTAGTGAAAAAAGTAATTTTCCAGATCAAATGAAAGCATCTACTAATACCACTATTTCTATTTGTAACTAAAACTAGATTATAACATCAGGAAAGATACCACTTTCAGCTTTGCTCTAACAAACAACACATTCTGAATGTTCTAACAAAATAAGACGAGCTTTGTTATAAACTAGATGACATAATATAGACCAATAAAAGTATCATTCTGACATGCAGATTAAACTAGTATGAATATGAACAATCACACCAGAGAATCCAAACGATGCACAAATATGTGGTACCACGTGATGAATCCCTACCAAATTTGGGATTTATGGCAAATCTAGAGAGACATTCAGAACTACCTAGGATCCAGAGGGAGTGGGTGGCATCTTTTATTATAACTCATTGTTTAGAACTGTGGGTTTAACATGGGTTGAACAAATGGTGAGCCCACATGAGATTTCAGGATACCTGAGTAATGCAGTTTTCATGATTGAGGATATAGAAGTGTCCTTGAATGCGGATATGTCACACTAAGGGCTGAGTTAGTCACTCTGCCCAATGAACTGGAGCATCTAGTGATGGATCTGTGATATTTTTGGCTATTGTCACAAAGCCTGTCCTTTGAAACTGCATGCACCTTTAATTTTAACATTTGACACAACTCCTATAGGCACAGTGACACTTATTTATAATGGCATCCTGGCTATAATGCCTTGAGATGCAGTAGAAACATTAAAAAAATAAAATAAAATAAATTAATACATTCATTTTATATACAAACCACAGTCCCATTGTTCAGTTGATGCCTTTTGCATTGCTACATACAGCGCTGCAGACTCTGACTTATCACCTTTTAATTTTAATAATAAGCATCAGGTGCCCAGCATGGACAGCAGTGCAGACCTCCTAGTTTTACCACAGGGCTACTTATTATTATTAACATCATTTGTCTCGATCTCTTGCTGGTTCAACAGACACTGTGAGGATGACATGTTAATAAATGACCCTGGGTACCTCTTTGGCATAGGTCTGTTCCTCACCTGCCCCTTCAGCCTCATCAGCAATACACATGCACACATGCAGACAGTAGCCTCACAAACATTCAATCCCCAAAGGGGACAGGAGGTGGTGATTTGTTTTCCTGAAGGTCCCTACTCTGTCTATTGTTGTTTGTAGTGAAGGGGACAAATTCAATTCATTCTTATGACAAGAATGCTGTGATACACAAGGATAAAGAGAGGAAAGGGGGGTAAAAAGGAGATAGGAGGAGCAAAGGTAGGAAGATGTGACTGTCCAGGAGGAAACAAAGAAAAAAAATGTGGAAAAACACAAAAAAAATACTATAAAACAAAGTACAACAGAATAGTCAAGCAGATGTACTTGTGGGATACGAGTGCTGCACCTGCAAAAAGAAAAACAAAACAAAACAAGCATCTGCTTTTTTTTTTTTTACTGCATTCCCGATTTAAACTCCTAACAATCAATGCCACTG
The DNA here is from genome assembly GCA_030220045.1 of Australoheros facetus. Lineage (NCBI taxonomy): Eukaryota > Metazoa > Chordata > Actinopteri > Cichliformes > Cichlidae > Australoheros > Australoheros facetus. The sequence continues at coordinate 17,177 of JASGAU010359069.1, forward strand.
TTTTGATGAACCTCGACTGTTGGTCGTTCTCACAAACCCAAGCATTTGAGGGTGAACTTCCCTACTGATTCCAAAGCAGAGAAATCTAAATTTCAGAAAATGGTAAATGGGTTGGTACTTAAATGGCACTTTTCTACATTCAAAACACAACAAACCTCATTAGCCCAATCACACACATTCATACAGTGCCTTTATTCTAAGACTAACCATCCCTAAGATTCATGTACACACTCATACTCCAATGAACACATCAGGGGGAAACCTGGGTTCAGTATCTTGGCCAAAGATACTTTGACATGCAGGCTGGAGGAGGGATCGAACCCTCAAATTTCTAAATGGTGGACGACCTGCTCTATTGTACCTCCTGAGCCAAAGCTGCCCCAAACCCAACCACTGCAACTGAATCATCTAATCATCTATCTGCTGCTAACCTGAATCATCCAACACCAACTCAGATGTCCGTAAAAACAAGCCTGTACAGCTCATTAGCATATCCATCCAACTTAAAGATGCAGTGCAGTCACCAACGTAATCATATTCCATCTGGCCAAAGATAAATATCCAATAAACATGATGAGTAATGAATGCTTCAGGTAAATGATCAACACACTGGACAAAAGACATATTATATCCTTTATTATTTTGATTTTATTTTGATTTAAAGTGGCCAAACCTTTGCTGTATGCAAAATGCTGCAGGAGAAAGATAGCGGAATCTCACAGCTCTTGAGTACTTGGCTACAAGGTTTAGTCACAAGGCTTTATATTTTGCACTTTATATTTTGAGATGCACTTAGATCAGATGAATAACACCTTATTTGTCTGCAAATATATTTAAAATTACAGGATTGTGGCACATCGTGAAGGTGAAAGTGGTGCCCTGTTGATTTAATTTTAAGTTTTGGTACAATTTTGTAATTTATTTTTTGTATTTTTCTTTTAAGGCATACACTGAATTTTGCGGAATAAGGAGGACCAATTTTATTTTGTACAATAGTGGGAATGTAGAACATGGATGTGAAAGCAGTGTGTACACAAAAACATTTTTCTCACTAAAATGAAGGAATAATCGTGCCAGATAATTATCATCTCAATACTGATCAAAATAATGGTGATAATCATTTTGCCCATAATTGTGAAGCTCTATGCACGATGACAATAAACTTGTGTGCTCATCTAAGTTGTTGACTTCACTGTAGCTGGAAAAATATTAATCCAAGTCAAGCTTCACGAACCAATAACTCATAACTGAAATGTGAAAACACAAACAGCACCTCTTTCCAAATGCAGACAAAAAGTTACAGCTGTTTTCATTCGTTATTATTCGAGCTGGACATGAAATTGGCGTCAGCTCATTGTCTGCAGTTGGATGACGAATGTGCATGGACCATCTATAAAATACAACCCTTGAAACACCGAGTACAAAAAAACTTACACATGTGATGTGATGTGTCACCATTTCACACATCACTGCTTTCCTGTTGGTTGCAAAAAGTTAGTTTGGGAGATCTATTTCATTTCATTACAGAAAATGTGTACTTCACTGGCACGCTGTGTTAACAAAATGATTTCATATGAGTGTTGTGATGAATATACAATAATTAGACTTGGAAAAAAAACTCTGGACACCTCACACCCCATCCCACCCCTCAAAAAATAAACATTAAAATAAAAAAAATCCTCTTAGATTTCGAAACCTCAGTGTTAGCAGGTGTGGGACTCTTTCAATTCTTACCTATGAGAAACTCTTCCCATGCCTTCCCTGTGAACTGTTACATTAATAACCCTGTGCTCATATTCAAATCTTCTGTCGAGACCTAAAGAAAGATTGAGTGCCTTTGCCATTGTGAGGCTAAGATTGAAGACATGTCCCACTGACATTGTTAAAAGTTTATGAAAATATATGAATCCTCAAATGTCACTGGCTGGTAGAGCTTCCAACTTCTGCATAGTTTCAGTACAGAATCAGTCTTTTAATCAAAATGATGGAATACTAGTGGGGCGGATTCAGGGATGTGAATAAAACAAGTAGTCGAGGGTCGATGTAGAGTGTGTGCCTGTTTCTCTTGATAGTGGTGCGGGTCAAACAATAGATCTTACTACACACACACACACACACACACACAATACACAGAGATGTCTGATTCTGCTCATGGCTTATGTGCATATGTAGGGACCAGATTTTCAAATTAGCATGATATGGGTCTGACAGAGCGTCAACCCTCCGTCAGATAAAGACATATGGTGTCACATCTGCATGCAAAGCCTTGCATATGCTACACACATCACATCCTTTTAACCTGTGAGCAACAACATGAGGGTAACTAAATGGCACACGTCCACAGTGAGCAAACACTTTGAATTTCTATTATTTAGCAAATCTCATCGTAAAGGATTAAAATGAAAAATAAGGATTTAGAAGGTGTTTATCTAATTATTCAAAAAGATAAATTCCCATTAGTTATCAGCTCTGTATTCTGACTGTTATACTTTTATAACAGATGCAGGCTTATCAAATTTCTGTCATAAATCCAGGTACAACCTAAGGGTGGTAAAACAAATCATGCTCTTTATACATAAATTATTTTTAAGGGCCATTGATTTAATAAAGTAAGACACCAGATCAAGCTGCTTTAGACACCTTAAGTTTGGGCACGAACTGTTCAAATCTTCGGGATTTCAGAAAAACAGAAGTGAAAACAACATCTGCTCACTTCAAACTACACATCTTGTTTGAATGGGTGTAGTTTGGAGGAGGCAAATGGGTAAATGGCTTGCACTGAACAAACAGAATCTTGCATTTTCTCCCTAAAATAAGCACAACACAAGAGAGTGTTTACCCTCAGGATCCAAAGGAGTCTGATACCAAACACCACCGGACATCCCCAAAGTTCTCCTGTCTAAGTTCCAAAGGGTGAGGGCTGCTTTGGCAGCCCAAGGACAACCTGCACTATATTAGGAATGTGGTTTTAATGTTGATCAGTGTATGAGTCGTTGCTGCATTGGCATAAGTACACACGAAGGTATGAAGGTTGCGTTGACTGCTGTAATCTGATGACATCACGTTCAAGCTTCAATGACTTTTTAGGATTTTGAAAAGGACAGAGGGCCAGTGTAACTTGAAGGCATCGCCTTTTCAAGTCCTCTGAGTTGCAGATAATAAGACTAAAATAGTGAGGTTGTTTATACTAAGCATTGCATGCACTGAATGGGTACATAACTTCAATCTCTGGAGACATACAGAAGAAGTACAAATGAGTCTAAAACCTGAAGTTACCAGGTGGAAGGATCGTTGCTCGCAGTCTGTTGGGAGCTCGCGATATGGAGCTCTATTGTTGGACTGGGAGAATGATTGAGTGCCGCGGGCCTACAGCAGTTGTCCTGTCTGTTCTGTTGCCACTCTATTCCATCATAGGCACTTTTGCCCTTAAGGGACTCTCCAGAGAAAATGGGTGCTGACCTTGTGCACCTGTGCTTCCCTTGATCCTGGGGGAGGCTCACTAACCCAGGAGTTTGCGGTTTCTGTCCTCTACCTGTTTCTTTTCATTCAGATTGTAATTGAGAGCAAGGACAAAGCGTTTTTTATAGATAGCTTGCTCTACATTTAGAAATGACGAGGGGGCTTTCCATGGGATGCAAATCCGTGCACATTAAAAAGCTGATGTGTCTCTAAAGCTTCATTGTGACTGCGAATAAATCTAGTGTTTCATCACATCCTTTTTCAGCCTTTCATTATAGTGTGGGTGTTCTTGATGAGTTGCAAACTGGAAATTATCCAGAGTCGGAGCATCACCATGGAATGTCAGTCCATTATGGCCTGTCACTCAGTGCAGACAGATAAATTACTTTGCTGTCAATCTGGCCATCAAATTAAACAAATTGTAAGCGTATTCAATCGCAAACAGGGAGATGGTTAAAAAAAAAAGGCCTTGTTTTTTTTTTCCTAGGGTGTGAGAACATCATATGTTAGATGCATTTTTTTTTGCGCTCAACTTCTTTATAACTATCCTCATTTGCATGCAATGGTACTCAACCATCCCAATTAGAGGGACAAAGAAGGGAGTAATTGCAGATTAAAAACTAGAATGCTATATGTAATCGCATGGATCAAAACACAATTAAAACTTCATCTCAACCTGTTTTAGCTTGCTGACGAGCCCAACCCCCCACCCCCCACCCCCAATCTTAATACTTTAAATCATATAAGGGAGGGTCGTTTGCCGACGGACAGATGAAAATACCTCTTGCGCCCAACAGTAAATTAATCGCACTAATTATTCACCACCAAGAGACATTTAATGCAAGCCTTTGGAGAAACGAAAGCTCGGCACTCAAATCCTCTCATTTGTAATTGGCTGTCTACTTCAATAATTGATTGGAACAAATGTGAAATGGATGAGAGGGTCTAAGTGTTCTCCATCACATGCTTTCTGGTTCAGCAAGTTCACGGGCGACTGCTTAAAAACGAGTCCCACTGCACAGATTTACCTGATTTTTTTTCTTCTTTTTTTAATGATCTGATTCAGCATGTAAGTGGAGGTAACAGTATTGAGTCCTTTGCTTAATAAAGGCTTTCAAAAGACAGTTTGCCCTGATGTACGCAAGTAATGCTGTAGGCACTGAAGTCAAATGTCATCAATACAGACACAATAAAACAGTCTATTATTGTAGCACTAGACTGGACATTAAGTCTTTGCTCTCATTTTCAGAAGCTTGTCGTAAGCTGCTCTCCCACATCCCCACATACCTTATCAAGACACTGTGCACCTTTGAAGCAATAAAATCACCTTAAAATATGCAAATTACTCATTTTATTTCTTTTATTGTTGCTGGAAAGCATAGAAAGCAATTAGCAAGAATAACCTTGTTAATGTTTCCTATAATCAGTAGTATACTAACACTATTTTACTCCCTGCAATCAAAAGAGGGCAGCATGTAACAGCAAGAAGGTGGTGTGGTGGTTAACACCGTCGCATCCCAGCAAGAGGGTCCTGGGTTTGAATCCACCGACCAGCTGGGGCCTTTTCTATGTGGAGTTTGAATGTTCTCAACATCTGCATCTCTCCAGGTACTCCTGCTTCCTCCCACAGTCCAAAGATTAGGTTAATTGGTGATTCTGAACTGGCCATAGGTGCGAATTGTTGGCTGCCTCTTTCTGTTAGCCATGCGACATATTGGCGACCTGTCCAGGCTGTACCCTGCCTCTCGCACCTACTGTATGATAGCTGGGATAGGCTCCACCCCCTGAAACGGATAAGCGGATGGATGGATGGCAATCAAAAAGGGGTTACTGACCCTTACTGCGAGTTGTTAATGCACAAATACGTTTAGCAGGAATAGCAGAACTACCCTACACGAGCGTTCGGCTGAGGAGCCTTATATAAACTCTCACTTGGTGAGATTAGATTCCTATTTGCTACAGTACACCCATTTTTGTGTGTATGTGCCTGCGTGTCTGTTTTTTCCATTTGTGTCAAGACGTCTTTACGACCATGGAAGACGAAGACATGAAATGAAATCCAACATGCCCAGTGGGGCCCTGAGGCAGAAAAATGAATCAATGACGCTAAGCAACAACGCTTAAGGGGGCATGTGGGATGTTGTTCTCCTTTCACTGTCTTGTTGAAGATAACAAAAACCCATTGCTACAATGTGTAGGAAAAACAGAGGCAAATTCACATATGCATTCACATAGTTTAATTACAGTATTATGAAAGAAGATAATATGGGTAGTTGGGAATGATCATTTAAATTTGTGAAATTTTCAACAAGTCAAAAGAACAAAATAATTTTTAAATATGGTGTACTTTTATTTCATTTATTTCCCAGCATTTTTATTTATTTACAACATTGGTTTGTAACTTTTCTGCCTTGTGCACCCTACAAACAGCAGTGTGTGCCTGTAAACCATTAGTCATGGAATTAATATAAGTTATACTAACCAACAATTTGTTCACGAGTAGTTTTAAAGGGCTTTTTTTTTTAATATAAGAAAATAGCAATGATTGGAAGTGCAAAAAATACATATAGACTAGCACTAGACCATTAATAAAATCTTATTGTTGATTATGGTTTTGACATCAAACAATTCTGAAAACAAGACGATTGCTTGATAGCTGCTTATTGTTTCATACGACAACTCTTGTTTTGTCTTGTGCTTCAAGTACAGTAAACTCCTCTTGTTACCCCTGGTTACACCTCTTGCGGGGAGCTGGTGCTTATCCTTGCAAGATGGGTTTAGTGAAACAAATCCATACTGGGGCTAACTTCCACATGAGCCTGTATCTCACAACATGTTGAAGAGTTTAGTAGTTTCAGTGAAAGCATGATGTTTCTAAAGTTAATGAGCAATCATGTTACATAACTGTGTTATTGTGATTAGGACTTTTGCAATAACTGAGCAGATGACCTAATAATTGTGACCTCCTAATTGTCTTATGACCTCAAATCATTTCTGTGACCCTTAGATAGTCCTGACCTGGTGTCCCAAAGTACAGATTTACTTAGACTGACTTCTTCCGGGACAAAGACATCTTGCCCACGCCTTTTTAGTTCTATTTCTCCTCTCACTGTACAAGAGGACATGATCCTGTCACAATAACAGCTGATGGGAAAGAGAAAGCAGGTGCTGAAATGATCCCCTTTCATGCTGAATAATTGCACCAACACCCAGCCACCTCACACCTCCGGTTCCTTAGCAAATCCTCCCCCCAAACCTCTGCTGTTGCTTACTGTGGTGGGTCCCATCCACCTGCCAAGGGCTAAACACTAGTCCATCCATCACTGCACCACTTGACAAATACATTCCATAATAGAAGTTTATTTTTTATGGGAGGCTGAATCAGAGGCCTTCCCATGCATACAAAAATGTGTCAAAGTTATTTATGGGACCTGCTGAGAGGCACAATATGTCATATCAAACTCCTATTTTCCCTTTCCTACCACCACAACGCCTGTCAATATCACTGCAGCTATCAATAATGTGGAACACCGGCAGAGATAAAGCCCCGTGGAGCTGTGGGTCAGATGGAAGAACGTCCTCTCCTCCTGCTTAAGGAACACACACATGCAAATCTAGTGGCAAAGTCATACAAAGATGCACATTTTCAACAAAAATTTGGTGGCAGATTTCTCTGAACACAACAGACATGTGCTATATTCACACCTACAGAGAGCCTGTGAATTGCACACACTATCAGGCATATGATTGCTATAACTCTTACAACTGAAACCAAAAAAAAACATAAAAGCAGCTATTTTTTTTGTAAGGTGCAATGATCTGATTTGGTTAATGTAATGGAAAAAAGGTTAAACTCAGCACATTAAAGGGATTCATTAAGCAGTTCTAATCACAAATCAGAGCAATAATTCTTCAGACTTTAGATTTGACAACAGAATGCACCCATGTTATCAGAAACCAAGGATTTAAAACAGGTAAATGTAGGTAGAACTTCCAGAGTGAGATTTATCATTGACAATGTAATGTGTATGAATAGCAAAGCAAGAAGACATGAGCAAAATTATATTGCTTACATTACAGTACTTCATCCTGAACTTACAATACCTAAAGTTAAATAAAAAAAATATATATATTTTTGCACATCAGGATTAGTAATGCTGTCTAACCCATAAGATCACTGCAGCAGTGATCTTATGGCAGGCTGCTTGGGTGTTGTGTCATTCAGTTACTGAACGTCTCCTATGGCCACTAGGTGGCAATGGCGAGTACCCACTAATTACACGTCACACTGCTTTACATAATGAATAATGAATAATAATGGCTGCAAAATTTCAGAAACACTGATGAAACCTAGCCCTGGGGCTGATTTTTAAAAAAAATTACAGGTGGCGCTGTGGAGCCATTTTGCCACATTTTATGATCAGAGCGATTAAAAAACCTGAAAGCCTTCATCACATTGGATTTGTGGGCCAAATTCATGACTTTTCAAGCTTTCCAAGCCCTTCAACCACTTTCCGTTTCATGTTGAATCGCCACGCCACCAGGGCATCATCAAGGTCTGATATTTATTTAGACAACTTTTGAGGTGGATGGGGCAAACTGGGAGGCCCAGTACAGTATATCAAAATGTAAAAAATGACATTTCCTTTTCACACTAGATGGCTCTATAACAATTTATGAATAGCTGGCAATGTCTGCAGGGTGGGACTCTTCACAAACCACTAAAATTCTAAAATTCTGCAATAAAATACGAAAACTCACATGCAAAATTTCCTTTTTGAGTTTTTGAGCATTTTAAGGCGCTCAAAAAAGGCGACTCATTTGCCAAAATAATAATAATAATAAACATGCTTGAGGCCTAATTAATCACATCTGGACTGTTCTAAAAGGCATGACTTAATAAGGTGTGCTAAAAGTAACTGCTTAGATGTAGTGTGTGCAAGAATGTTAGGCTTAGTTCAAAAGTTACACAAATAATGTCAGCTGTGCTCCAAGAGCCACATTTGCCAAGAACACAAAGGAATTCAATGCATTGACAACCTCATCTGTCTCAAGGTGTCCAAGTAAATTCATCCACTAATGCACGCTCCAATTGCATTCCCAATCCAAGTTGAGCAACATATTAATTGAAATCGAACACTGTGTACCATTTCACCTTGGACACTTTATGTTAACAGCAAGGTCCAATAGTGTCACTATGTTAATGATCCTACTAGATCACTAATGAACAGCTTTGCTGAGCTTGGTACAATAGGGAACAGGCTTAAGGGAGCAAAACAGGGAACTGCAGGAGAGCCAAATGTTTTTGTTCACTGGAAAGATGTCAACGGGAGTAATAAATAGGGGTAGAAATCACCACATTTGATCATACTATAGTATCACAATATGCTGCCCTTGTAAACAATTATATCACAATACAGCGATTCTTTCAACACACTGCAAGACTATTATTTATGGCGCATCAAAATATCTGTTTAACTGAAGAAAAAATAACTCAAAAATGAATATGAATTCATTTTTCCACACCCAATAAAGGATACACATTATTACAAGATAACAACACATTTCTAAATATGATGGACACGCATCCACGGATGGACACAAGGAGGGAAATCATACTGATACTATGTTCAGGACATTTGTAGCTGTCTCTTCTTTTTGGTGCTTTATAGTACTGTAAGTCTGGTAAAGGTTTTCATGATGATTTAATGATTTTTTAGCATTGTCCTGAAAAAAATTATTGTTGAAGAAGACAATCAAGGAAGATGATCTAGTTGAACCCTTTTGTGAGCATTTACATGTTATTTCTGCTTTGTCACGTAAAAGCAGCAAATGAAGACAGAAGAAAACACCTGCTTTTTAAATATATATAAACCCATCAAAATACTGGGATGTTATAGGTGAGTAAAAATTAAGAAATGTATCTGAATTATACAATCAACTGTGCATCATTTGGTATATGCTTGGATTTTATTTTCACTCTATTCTAGTGGAAAGTTGCAGAGACAGCATCTGGGAATCATCGCTTTTCCACACAGGGCCTGAGGCCTGTCAGTCATCTTGACAGACATGTCCTTTCATTGTAAAAAAAAATATATATATAAATATATACACCAAATAGGGTCCCCAGATAAAAGCTGACAAACCAATCAAAAACATACAGAAATTAGACACTTCAACTTGAGAACTGCCAGTCACAGTGATTGGCAAGCTTTACAGGTGACTCCTTGCCAGCCAGCAGAAGGAATGCCTGCTTTAGATCATAATTCCTGAGAAAGAAAATGCAACTGGTTTTCTCTTTTGATTTTTTTTTTTTTAAACAGCTCATTTGCAGTTAAACATTTAAGACATCCAGTAGTCAAAGTTTGAACTTGGGGACCCTGCTGTGGTCATGAATCAAGTAATGTGCATATTGCCCTTTATTAATGCAGCAACAGTGTCTTCGTGTATTCCTCCAAAAAGTATGTAGATGAAAGTACTTCAGATGTGAAGGAACTAAGATGTTACCCTCACGGGCAGTAAGACAGCAAAATCCACTGTAAAAATGTTGAACTGGTAGTCAAAAAATAACAGTTTTTAAATTAAAAGCTAACCTGAAGTTTAATTCTTACACCTTACAGAAGTGTGAATGAGCTATGGCCTTTGCAGAGCTTTCTCTCAGTAATATCATCTGAGTGGCTTACATGGCATATTAATTAGGTCATTGGGAGTTAAATGTAGATCTCTTTGTACATACTGCTTATATCTTTAGACTGCTCAGGCTAATTTCTGTCTTTCTGCACTTTGACCCCTAACAACCTGTAAGCTGTGCAGAAGGTTATCTAATAAAAGTGTAGAGATAATAGGTATGTTTCTGTATGTGTTTCCGTGCATGTACCTCTGTAATGACTGGAATTGTGGAATGACTGTTTATTGCTGTGCAAAAATACTGTAAATTACCCACTTTTAAAATAATGACTTGCATAATGGTAGTGTTTCTAAAAACAAACCTATCTTTTTAGGCCAGACACAAGTTACTCAAGTGAGCTGCTTGGGGTATACGTTTGAAAGAAAAGGTCACACAGCTCTGGAGATATCAGATATATTGCTAAAGACGTGGGAATTTATGTGGTACAGTAAGGAAAACTGTCTTCAAATGCAGGAAAATACAGGGCCCTGCACAAATCTCTAAAATTTATAAAATGCTTTATTTATGTCTTAAGAATTGCATTAAAGGAAGGAAACTGTGAGGAGAACTGCTCTCCAAAAAATGCATCAGGATCCACAACACTTCTCTAACTACGTTTTACAGATAAATGAGACAAAAGTTGAACTCTCAAAGTCCACAATGTTTTTTTTGTAAGAACAAAAGGCACTGCGTGCCAACACCAAATCCTCATCTAAACCGTGAAACGTGAAGGAGGGAGCATCATGGTTTGGTCTTCTGCCCTTAGGGCCAGGACACAATACAATGAATGAATGAATTCAAAATTATATCAAGAAATTTTACAGGATGATGTCAGGGCAGTGGTTTGTGACTTGAAGGGGTTGGGTGAGGCAGAGAGATGAGAGACGATGACCTAAAACTCACTAAATCAACAACAGAATGGTCGAAAAAGAAGAAAATTCATGGTTAACCTCGCTGAGAAGCTGTGGCATCACATGCTCAGTCCACGTCAACATGGGTACAGATTTGGAGTAATGAATGGAGGCATCCCTCTTCTTGTGAGCAAAAAAAAAAAGAAAAAAAAAAAGTATTTCTCCTGCTTAACTGTTCCCTCTTTTCCCACTTTAAATAAAGGTTTGGTATGGCAGAATATGTATTATTTCTGTCTCAGGCCATAGTGGTATGCCCCAATGTAAAGAGTTAAATGAAGCCAGCAAAACGAGGTGAACCAAAGAGCCACACTGTTAATGATAAAGGACGGCTGCTAATGACAAAATGCAAAACATCAAATGACAAAACTTTTTCAGACCCCTGATGAAGTTCCCTGGTAGGGGGGCTCAGCTTTCTCCCTGAAGCTGCATGTTAGCAAGCAGCTCATATAATGGTCCACAAATCCCCCCACAGTGATCATGACAGACCATGGCCTTCAGTTGCTTTTATGTGCTAATCCTTAAAACATGCTTGAAAGAAACAAAACATCTGATGATGATGGGGCCGAGTCAACTTTTCCACTGATTATCTGGGCAAGGATGTGTGTGGAGTTGGTCTGTAATAGCTTGACATGAGTTGGGTTGCAGCAAAGCTGGAGTCACAGTACAAAATGAAGTCATGCTGAAGGAAGAGGAGTGCATGTCAAGCTCATTTTGCTCTCTGTCTAATGCTGTCTGGGCCTATGTAGTGTACAGTGACACTCAAACAGCTTTAAATGAGCAGTGAAGCCTTGAGTGTTGATGTGTTATGCCATTTGCCATTTGCTTCATTTATAACTTATGATATTACTCTTGGTAATGGTGCAGGCCCTTTTTGCCAAACATTATGAAACGTGATCAGTAAAAAGAATCTCAAAGTTGGCTGTCATTTCTGTCTCAGCAAATAAATTTAAGGAAAGTTGCAGAAAATCAGATCTTTAAATTCCTTGATCTTGTTGCAAATGTGTAACTTTTTCTGAGGCCAATTTTCAAACAGCTAAGTGGATTCCGGCTTTAAAACATTTATCAATAAACTTCAATTAGCATCAGCTGTACATTGCTATTTTGTCGAGGGCAGACTTTTGGGTAGCAGCTTGGTAAATAAAGTTTCTCTCCTGCTGCTGGTGTGCATAAATCAAAACCAAAAACACGGGACATTAAAGCAATGCGTTCCAGCCATTTAAGTAGGGGAAATTTACATATATTATAAAAAGACATAACAGTGAGACAGACATCATAATAGTCACACAGATATTTTAGCCTTGTGTTGACTAATCACCACAAAAACATCAAAGTATACAATTCAATAACGAGTTTTACATTTTTTAAAATTATATATCTTTAACTTTAATGTTTACAGTTGATTTTTTTTCATTATTCATGATAATTGCATGATTAACTTCATGCAGCTGGCACTATGAGGGCAAATTAAAATGCATTATGTTAATTACAGGTCTGTGACAATTAACATAATGCTGCACATCATACAGTGCCTGTCCACACTTGTCTTCACTGTTACACTTTTGCTTCTAGAAAGGGCACTACTGCTTACACTGAACATTGGCAGTGAGCACAGGACATGGCAGAGGATGAGGGGGGTACATTTCCCTGGCTGGCTGACCAGGTTGCACCCCTAGGCATGTGTGGCCGCACCTAGCGGGGGTTTCCTCTCGTAGCCAAGAGGTTAGCTGAATGAAGATTCTGGGTGATTGCATTTTTTTATTTGCAGTTTACACACCAGAAACTGCTCAATAAACCTTTCTGTAAGGGTTTTCAGAGATATTTGCAGACAGTGAAGAGAAGCTAACAATCACTGGAAATATTGGAAAGTCCAGTCGCTCTTGCTTCTGTCATGGCTTGGCTGTGTTTTCTCTGATACTCTGTCGGCATCATTTGTCTGGCTTTCCTTCTGCTGTGTCACATATTTGAATGTTCAACTGTTTAAGGGAGCAGTGATTCATTGCTTGTTCCGTTATTCTGCACTACTGTATATTGTGAGTGATCTTTGCAGTAATATGAAGCATCAGGCACAACCTAAGTGCCACTTTTAACAATAAATATTTGCATACGTATTAAATCAAGAAAACAGACAGGGATTTAAGTAATGAATAGAATAACAAAGGCCTGCTGAGGCTCTGTGTAATTCCTCTGTTGTACTGCCACCACACATCTTTAAGTGGTACTGTACAGCAGCAGGTGCAGTGCAAAGCTATTTTGTCCTGGAGCATTAAGCTGTATTTCATAGCTCATACAGCATTACAATTACTTTGATGTTGACCTCATTGCAGCTGTTTATGTTTACAAGCTTTTTCACGAACACAGTTTTACAGCACACTTTATTTACTGCAGCTACAGCGGGTTTAATGTATGTTGTCTCATAAAAACCACACAGTAAAAGTTGCAGCGCATTTACTATTACTCTCCGGTGGCTACTCAGTCTTGTCACACATACAGAAGCCCACACAACACAAAGCTGTTTATATTAAGGCAATGCGTGTTTTAAAATAGAGCGGCGATATGTGAATTTATTCTTCACTGCACCCGACTGATGTAAATGTGTTCTTTGTACATTTCTGTGCGCTTTGAAATCAAAGTAAAATAGGAATTACAACAACAACAACAATTAAGACAACAAAAATAATCCTAAAATCACATCTTTTTTGTTTAGCCGTTCTTTTAGCTTTGCTTAAAATACTTTGATACACAGTTGTAAGATCACAGCTTTGCAAAATAGAATACTTCACTCAAATCCATATGTGTTTTATCAGTTCAACTAATGCTGACAAAATCCCTAAAAAGACAATTGTCATCACTATTTTATCTGCCTGGAAAAAAAAAATGTCAGACATCAGCACTATTGGGAAACCAAGCAGAGTGAAAATCCTTCGTCCTTTGCTAATCAGAATTTCCATTTCCTATCATTTGGGAGTTCTTGATGCGGGATAGCCTATGCTTTTATCCCAGGTGGAGGTTTAATTTGAAGTGAGGCATGGAAATTAAAAAGCCAGCTTATGTCTGCCTGTCAATCAATCGTTATTTCATATGGGAAGCTCTTCCGCTTAGGCGCTGACAAGAGTGAGTCTATTTGATCTGGGCTTTAAAAAGAGGAAAAAGCCTGGATAGCCATCAGAAATCATTTGCTTCTCACCAGTACATTCAAGTGCTATCTTGACAGGACACAATCATAAATGGGTTAATGCAGTATCTATCCTGTTAATCTTTTTACCATTATAACATCTTTGATTTCATATTTTTTCAATCAAAACTTGTTAAAGAGCTTTAAGTTTTTGCTTAAATGAGAGAAGTTTAAGGCTCTAGTTGTAGCCAAACTTAAATATGTGGCATAATGAGGGTTATAGCAGTTTCATATTCATTCAATCGTTCCCAAATGCATTGAAGATACACTCATTGGCATGGGCTAAAGTGAGCCAGAATGGCATTTCACTACTTTCAATAAATGAGAAATTACATGCAATAGGCAGATTAATGCATAATACTTTAGAGTGAGCTAATTTTTCATGTGCCGCAGCCCTACATTGCTTCCAGCTGACAGCATGGAGATTCTTACTCAGTTTAACCAGGTTAAAACAGTCATATATATATTAAAATATATTGAAATATTAAAAATGGTCATATCAATGTTTAAATTTAAAATAAATATGATTAAAGTATTTGGAAAGCTTTAAATTGGAATTCTTTAAAAAAAATAGTGCAGTGTTTTAAATAAGTTTTAAAAATAGTATTTACATTTAATGTGGTTCAGTATCCTGTTTATTGTGAAGAGCTCGTGATTGTAACAGGAAGTAGTTTTCATGATTTACATGCATTTTGCATGTTTTTTTAAATGTAATTTTTCTTTTTCTTTTTTTTTTTTGCTGGCTAGCACTTTCTGCTTGTGAATATCCATTTTTTTTCTTTTTACAGCTTCTTCCTGCACCAAACAGGCATCAGATGTGATGACAATATTCAGAAAAAAGCATGGCGTGAATTATTTATCATAAGTCTGGTTTAACTTGGCCGATCAACACAACTGGTATAGTTTGAAGTCTGCGCTTTTGACACAAGTTGAAACAGAGACTCAGATGCATTCATGGTGCAAATGTAAAGCTGTGCTTGTAGCCTCTAGCTAGCTAGTGCAGATGAGCTAGTGAAGAGGAGTGAGCATAAACAGAGCCACTTGCCTGAAATTACTATTTAAATGTAAGTAATTTCAGATGCAACTTTTCAAACAGCTCAACACGTATCTGCAAAGACAAATGGTTTCTTTGCAGTTTGGCATGCATTGTGTCTTAGTAGCTAAATGTAGAATTGCTCTACTTTAATGTGTGACACTCTTAGAGATGGAGAAAGCTGTAAGAAAAAGAGGGCATGAAAGGACGATGAAGATTGTTTTAAAGGACTGATAAGTGGCATTTAATAAACTGGAAATGACATTTACTTAATTGTGTTTCTTTCACAAATCTTCCAAAGCAGCTGGGCACAGATAATTAGTAATTTTCTTAACACAAACATAGTTCTACATTTCCAAGGGACAGATACAAAGTTTGGCAGCACGGTGGTGCAGTGGTTAGCACTGCTGTCTCACAGTTAGAATAACATGTGAGAGGTCTGGGTTCGATTCCACCTTGACCCAGGCCTTTCCCTCTCTCTGTGTGGAATTTGCATTTTCTCCCTGTGCTTGTGTGGGTTTCCTCCGGGTACTCCGGTTTCCTCCCATATTCCAAAGACATGCACTTACTGGGGTTAAGTTAATTGGCTACCCTAAATTGCCCATAGGTATGAATGTGAGTGTGAAAGGTTGTTTGTCTCTGTGTTGGCCCTGCGACAGGCTGGTGACCTGTTCAGGGTGTACCCTGCCTCTCGCCCCATGACAGCTGGGATAGGCTCCAGCCCCCCCACGACCCTGAACAGGATAAGCGAATGGATGGATGGAGATACTAAGTTTAGTTTTATAATACAATTACAGTACAGTAGAGTGTACTTGCACTTTCGTGATTCCAATCCTGGTCATTTAAAATTCCTCAGTTTATCTGTAACGTCCCTCTTCAAATGCTGCACTTTTAGTGAGGTGCTGTAGAAAAAGGATGATCGTCTGTATTTACAGTTTATCCTGGGATATCCATCCATTCTTCCATTTTCTTAACCACTTATCCACTTCAAGGTCACGGGTCACGAGGAGTCATCCATACAAATTAAAAATTAAATAAGTAACTGCTAGATGTCTTTATTGATGTAAAATAAAACTTCACCCTGCTCTAAATCTACATAACTGGACTGTTAAAAAAAGAAAAAAGTCAAATATTTAAAATGTTCAACTGTACTTAGGTGTCATGCTGAGGTAAAGTCTGGGAAGATGGGACGAGTACACATCCTTTGAGATCACTGGCACACAACTGGCTCAGAAGTGGAATCGCGGTAATCGTCATCCACATAAAACATGCATTTAAAGAGTATTTAAGAGTCAGCCTACGTCAGTATCATAAAGAGCAAATCCACTTTGAAATATTGCTTAGGTCAAGTAAGTGCACTGCATATATAACCAAGAAAAGGATAGGAAATCATTTGGGCACAAATTATGATAAAACCAAAAAAGTCACAGTTTTAAATCTAGGATTGGTGCAGGAAAAGTTCTTTACTTGCAAATACAACACATGAACGCAATACATGCATTTACTGTGAAAGGAAAGACTAGGGTGAGCAAATTATTGCACTTATTATAATCATGATGTAAAACTTGAGCACATTTCGAGCTCTCATTTGAATTAACAGGAACCTGCGTGATTGGAAATTACATATGACTGAAGTAAATTATTACGATTAGACTGTTCAGTCTGTACCAGTGAATAGTCACTAATGTCTGTCACATGAACAAACAAGACATTCTTTTCCCTTGATCTTCCTTGACATATGCTGCAGTCTACACAACAATCTACATATAAATCAAGGGAAACAGTACGACACAGTCTCAGTGGAAAAGATTATTATTTTTTTTTTTATCATAATGAGCTTCACAAAATGAAGTAGAGGTAAAAAATAAAATAAAATAAAATAAAATAAAAGGCTACATAGTCTAAAGGACAGATTTTGGTATAAATTCTCTGAACATCATATAGTTGCACACAACCAGGGTGTGAGTTTCCATGGGACATGGGAAGGATTTCCCCCATCTTCTTTACATGTCCCTGCCTCTACTAAGTAACCCCCCCCCTCTGATTTTTAGCACCGCATCTTGAAACAGTGTAAAGCGCAAACACCCAACAAATCAGTATCTGAGCTTCATTTTTAGCGCTCACAATCCTGTTAAAGTAGAGATCACACTGTGTGGGGCGGGATGATCAGGATCGGTTCCATTCCAGCTTTTCGTTTGCCCCCAAAGTTGCTGCAGCTGTTTTAGAGTGAAAAGCATAAAAATGAACTGGATTTAAAAAAATATCCTAGAAACACTGTGTGCCAACCACATGCCTGATCTCTGACATAAAAATTCCCTACAAAGGTATGTTATTCCACTATGGTAGATTCCAGGAAGCTGAAATTTGAGCTTATTTCATTAAAAATTAAAGTCATGGCACACCTGGCCAAATAGCGCTAAGTGGAAGGGGAATTTAAATCTTGCATGTTAAATCTTTTGTATTGTTATGTTTGATTGGATTACCCGTGTCTGAAGAGAAAAGCATAAGACTTGAAATATTGTGCATATTAATTTAATTAAAAATACATTACAGTATTCTTGTAAAAGCCGTGGTTATGTTCAAGTTCATAATATTCCTACTTATAATAATTGTTCATAATTATTCTATAAACCTTACACTGACAGCAATAATAAATGCTCTATCAGGCTTCCAAGTATATAGAATCAGGATCCCATGTACAATGACTGATGTGAACACCTACTGTATTAAGAAATCCCTGCACACAATACCTGTCTGCCTATCTTTACAGTATACACAATCTTTGTGACAGAGGCAGCATCCAGTCTCCTGGATGCATAATTCATGTTCATCTATTTACATTAAAAATTCAGTAGCTTAACAAATGATTAAAAAAGAAGAAAATAACCAAGATAGTATTGCTCATTACATTAAAATAATTATAAATATTTCTGGACTTTTTAGTTCTAAACTACACATGGTAGCACTGCATTAGCTAATTCAGAAAAGCTGTTGAGCTCTTCAGTGGTGGCAACTCGTAACAATTAGTATTCGGTATTTGAGCCTTTTATTTATATCATTCTGCTCTTCTCTTCTCTACAATGCAATACAATTCACTGTGTTGCGTACTGACCATCTTTTGTGTATTCGCAAGGTTTCATCTTAATCCCCGGTTACACACCAGGCTTTGGCCACGCCTCTAAAAGACATGAGGCGGCTTACAGATGACACTCCGTTTTGAAATCACAACAACATCATTCCTTTTAAACTCAGTTTAATTGCTTGGATGGACACTTCAACGAGATTTAAATGAACACAGGCAGATTAAAAAGGGCACTAATCACATGATGAGCGGTATTGTCCTTTCTACCCATGTTAATTTTTTTCTTTTTTCTTTTTTTTTCCATGGGAAGCACAGTTTACAATTACAACACGGGAAACTGACAGTACTCTCTGGTGCCAGCTGCAATCTACTCCACAATGCCGTGGGCAACAAAAATGTTAATTGGGCTTCTAATGTGCAATTTTTCAGACCATAATCTGTAAATATCGCTTAACATCAGCAAAATAAACCAAGCAGAATGACATCCAGAACCTCTCTGCCCCAGCTGCCCTTAATAATATACATAATACTGGTTGCTCCTTGTGGTCATTTACTAGATAAATGAACAAAAACTTCTGTTATTATCAAATCATACCGATGCTATAATTAATAGTTATAGCATTAGTATAGCACAGATAGAGGCTGAAATCCGTTTTTTCCCCCTAAAGTAAGAAATAATATTCGTAACAGAACTATAACGACTACCTGTATTTTACTACTGGAAACATACAAACTGTTTAAACCATATTACAAATAAGGCTAAAGAAAAAGCAGTCAAATCAAACCAATGTTAGGAAAATCCACAGCTTTTCACAGTTACTTAAGTGACATTAATGGTGCACTCAATAATCATTATTTATTAGTATAAAAAGGAAATCCGTGCACACAAAAACCAGCCGTCTCGTAATTATCCAAAGTTAAGCGTAATAGAGCCTTGGAATATATGCGGACAGACATGCATTATTTTGACAGTAATGCACTAAAATGGCCTATCAACAGCAACAACTTTTCATCTCCCTGAGACAACCTATGCGGCTTATTGCTGTACATTAAGACCTTAAAACACTTCCAGAATCCCATTAATACATCTCATTGCATAAAATTTCCATTTGATTTGTATTCAGAATTTTAGATGACCAGTAGAGCACCAGAAAACCCTCATTATTTCATATTCAATCAATCACTCATCGGCGAGCGCCCGTATTATGCCAGTTTTGGCAGTGTGTGGTTTCATCTTGATTATGGAGATTGGCATTAAAATCAGAGGAACAATGTGGCGTCCTCGCGCATGGCTGTTCTTGAACATGTCACAGTTTCATTACTATTGACAAGCTGCATTATAATGTACTTATGTGTCTTCTTTTTCGGGTTTGAGTCCAATGCTCGGGGCACACTGAGTCTTCGTGAATGTCACCTTATTATGAATGCTGTGTATTCTTCAGTGCCATAAAATAGAATTTAGAATAGACAAAGCTGGACAATATGCTCACATTTGTTTAATTTTTATTAATTTATATCCTTGAAGGAACAATTTGAAATGTGATTTTACTTTTAAAAGATGTCATTATTTAAAAAAATTCTTGAATGTGAATCCAAAGTGACAACAGTAACAATGAATTAATGTGAATTTGACAGCTCTATGGGTCCTGAATGGTCAGCTAATTTGATGTCTTCTATGGAGAGAACCAACACCATTGCTTGGTTTGCTAACCAACGTAAGATACTGAGCTTTAGGCGAAATAACACTCTGTATCCACTGCCACACAAAGGGGCTGCAGGGAAAAGTGGACTAGGGTGCCCCTGAACAATGCCAGTTATTTTCACCCTCTCAGCATTGTTACATTTTCTAAGTGTTTTAATTGTTGTTTGTGAAAGGGGTCATTTGAACTCAGGTTGCAGCTGCTCACACCAAATCCGTCTCACAAACAGCTGGATAACTTTGAATGGAGTGACTAATGAATAAGAAGTGCAACAGTGTAGCTTATTGTAGCAAACTGTGTCAGTACCGGAAACAACACATCACCATAGCAAAAGTGCCGCTGTCACAGGGCAGGAATCGTGGGGTGGAGAAGGTGGGGGATGGGCTTCCTTCGTGGCCACAAACTTTTTCAATTTCACTGTCAATTTCCTGGGTAATTACTGGTGCTTTTGATGGACTTTTTATGACAGTAGCTCCCCTCCTGCGAGAGGCTGTACGTGCTTAGCTGCAACAGGAAGGGGGGAGAAGTTCCCACTTTTGACACCAATTTCCACCACCCATGAGTGGACCTTGTCACCCCTGAAGACCCCTGTAGCAGCAGAATGAATCTGGCCAGTGATGCCAGCTGCTCTTTATCTGCACCACTAGGCTGAGCACAGGTCAACTGGGTTGACCTCCTTGTGCGTGCGATGCTGTGTTTTTCAGAGCAAGGGCTTAGTTTGGGAACACATGCGGCAGTTTTATGTGAACCACATATTAAAGGATTCTAAACTGGTGGCTGGTCAGTTAAAAAAAAAAAAAGAAAGAAAAAGAAAAAGTCTACTGATAATATCTATAATGTATAAATAACAGATGAAAAGGAGAACTTAAACAACTATTTCCTCTTAATCTTTCCAGATCAGCAGGCTTGACAAATCAGCCAACAAGAAAAGGGGGCCAGTGCTGAGGGCTTATTGGCCGGCACTGTCTGGATGGCACTCCGTCTAAGGAGATCAGAACACCAAGCACATCTCCCGCGAGATCGACGGGCCGACAAACAGATGAGCCCACAGGCCGAGGGTCACAGATCATTAAAAGCCATCTATCAGCGGCTTTCAAGGCCCCTAATTCCCCCAAATCGAATATTTCCATGTAAATATGTCAAAACAGGAATGAAATTAGCGTGGTAGTTTATTGACTGTGATAAAATCTGAAAAGCACCACTGCACATAATTACATACTTGTCAGAGCCATAAAAATTAGCTTTATTATCAATGGAATGGTTTTGTACAACTTCATTTAGGTCCGATATCTTCCAGATGGGGCTGCTCTCTGCACTTGAGCAGTTTTAATGCACCCCACCACCCCACACACACACACACACACACACACACACACACACACACACACACACACACACACACCATCGTCTTTTTCATCCTTTTATTCCCATGCTGAGGGAATGAAAAAAGTAAAAGAGGAGCTAATGTCTAAGGCAGAGTTGAAGGCCACATCAGCTGTGTTTGATAGCAGAAGTTTTTGATCTCATTAAAGATACTGGCCCCCATTATGAACCTAATCGTATGCAAATCAAAGAAATTACTGATGTTTAAGATGCTGGGGGTAAAAGGGCAGCTGTTTCATTTCATTTGAGAGACGATGGCCTTCAACAAGAGGGAGTATTTCAACATCTTCTCTCATTTGCTCACCATTGTGCAACTTGTGACTAACTGCACTGGTGCTCTTAGTGTCTCGGGC
Organism: Australoheros facetus; assembly: GCA_030220045.1. Taxonomy (NCBI): domain Eukaryota; kingdom Metazoa; phylum Chordata; class Actinopteri; order Cichliformes; family Cichlidae; genus Australoheros; species Australoheros facetus. Next base: position 38,937 of record JASGAU010359069.1, read on the forward strand.
AGTCAGTTTCTTCTGCGTTACACTTCTTATATGCCCCTCTACCCCCCCCCCAGCTGCCTCAGTGAAGTTCCTCTAGCGTGTCAGTCGACTGCACTAACAGTTTTAACCCCATCATTTATTTAGCTTTTCATTATTATTTGTTGCTATTGTCCCATCTTTCCCTAACTCCATTATCATATCAATTATCATCTCAGTCACACATCCTGATTTCCACTCATATCACATTTACATCAAGTCGATAATGCATCTCTCGTGCTGAATTATTTAGTTAACAACTTGAACTAGAAGTGGGTGATTTATATTTTAAACAGACACCTATTCTTAATGGCAGCTTCTGTTTAATCCTTTAGTAGACTTGACTTGCTGCGATTTTGTCTCTCTCCACATGCACATTTCTCTCTCCCTCCTCTCAGAGAGTGAACCATTTACCATTTAGTCAGAAGGCACACACAGCTACTCATCGGGGTCAAATATACAAAACCTTTTTTTTAAAAAGTTCCTGTTTATTTGCACATATTGGAGCAAACCAAAGAAATAACAGTCTGTCTGCACAAATTGAGTCAATGGGCTTTTAATATTCAAATTCATTACATCTAACTTGGTTTGTCCTTATTACAAGTAAATATTAACATAAGATTTTAACTATTGTCCTACAAATATGTAATCAGTCAATCACATCATCAACTCAATGCATTTGGACATGTGGACACAGTCAAGACAACCTGCTGAAGTTCAAACTGAGCATTGGATGTGGCATGGCTGTTGGTGCCAGACAGTCTGGTCTGAGTGTTTCAAAAACTGCTGATCTATTGGGCTTTCCCCACACATCCATCTCTGGGATTTACAGAGAATGGTCCAGAGTTGAGAGGAGAATGGCCAAACTGCTTTGAGCTGATAGGAAGGCAAGAATAACTCAAATAACCACTCATTACAAGCAAGGGATGCAGAAGAGCATCTCTGAACACCAAAAACGTTGCCTGGTCTGATGAGTGTCTGCTGTGACATTCAGATGGTAGGTTCAGAATTTGGCATAACTTGTGTCAACACTTTAGGGTAGTGGTGATATAATGGTGTGGGGGACACTTTCATGGTCCTTTTACCAATTAAGCATCATTTCAATGCCACAGCCTACTCAAGTATTGCTGCTGACTATGCCCATCCCTTTATGAGCACAACGTACCCAACTTCTGATGGCTGCTTCCAGGAAACTGAATTTTAAAAGCAAATAGTTGAAAAAGTTAATTTTCAGATTTAGGATCCAAATGTAAGACAACAAGCTAATGAGGTAACACAATACTAGTCAGTAAAACAACAAAAGAAAATCCAAAAAGGAAACAAAGCAAAAACCCAAAAGGTAGCAAATATGTATAAATAAATAGTTATGCTGCTATAGGCCTAGTCTGCTGGGGGGTTCACATAATGCACTGTTTCTTTTCATTCACCTTATTTACTTTGTTTATAATCCACTCTGCATTTAATAATTAATTATTAATCCCTGGCTCTCTTCAACAGCATGTCTTTTCTCTCCCCTCAGCCCAACCGGTCGCGGCAGATGACTGCCCTTCCCTGAGCCTGGTTCTGCTGG
>JASGAU010359084.1:0-15038 GCA_030220045.1 Australoheros facetus
GTGTGTGTGTGTGTGTGTGTGTGTGTGTGTGTGTGTGTGTGACAGGATTATTATGTGCTTCTTTGCACATTTTTGGTGTTTCAGTGCAGGCGGATAAACAGTTTTTTTGTTGTTTTTTTTGCTGCATGAGTCTCTTGGAAAATATTTAACTTTCTGAACATAAAAGAAGATATCCAATCACCACAAATTCTGACTCCCTCCCTTCATCTGTGTCTCTCAGCTTATACTTGAGACACACTTTCTTAGTACATATATAATCTATACATTGTTCCACAGTGATTCCAAAAAAAGCCAGGCAGAACCCCTTCATTACGAGCAAGCTCTGTGAGTGTGGCGTGGGCCTGTGCAGGGGGAATCGGGAGGCTGTTTGGCTCACACAGACCATCACAGAGGCCAGGCTGGGTATGTTTTACTGATCCTGTATTTAACTGAGACCAAAAGTATTGTTGTTCCCTCTCTGGTTTCATCTGCCTCTGTCATAAAAAGAGGAGCAAGAAAGAAAGGGAACGCCGGACCACGCTGAATTTCTTTGTGCTCCAGTGTTTTACTTTGTTGATTGTGTTTTATTAGTCCAATAACTGTAATAAAGAGGTGATTTTTTTTTTTTTTTTTTTTTTTTAATGANGTTGTAGATAGAGCTTTGGTTGTGGCCGTTTTTGGATCAGAGGTCATTTTTAGCAGTGTGAGTTTTGTTTCACAGACTCTCCCCTTCCTGTGGTGTTTCCCGTGACAGGAGAGATGCGTGTGAAAGTATTATCGTAACACAGTATCCTTGCAAACACAACCAGCAGAACAGGTCATCGGTCTTTGGCACTCGTAGCATTGATAAGCTCGCGAATACAGGAAATGAATTGCTCAACGTTATGTAGGTGCTTGTGTTTTTATTGGCTGACACATGTCAAAACTCTGGAAACTATTAAAACCAGACCAGCTTGCCTCACACACAATCATAAAAGCGAGTGGTGTATCACACATGTGGTATACACATACTGAAACACACCGTGTGTCACAGTGTGAGCGCTGAGGTATTAAGCGTGTCCGCAGCCTGAGCCTTTCATTGGCGCCTCAGTGTGATTTTATTGTAGCAACAAGCTCACCTCTGCTCTCTAAACTTCGCTTTTATCTGCAGACCGGCCAACTCAGTTCACACACCCACACACACTTACACACACAAACAGACTGATGTCACAAACAGTGCTTACTAATTCTGACAAAAAGAAACTCAGTGAGTAAAACCTTCACTCAAAATATTCCACTGAAATTACCCGCAAACCTAAATTAATATGAATGTACTATTTATCTAGTAACTGAGGTTTTTTTTTTAAAATGGAAAAGACCAAAACCAACAATTAATTCATTCTACTAAATGAGCCTAATTGAATATGATACATTACTTTTCTGTAGGGCTCCACTGTTGTCAGTAAACCATTAAAAAATAAGCCGGTGAGTCACATCGTTTCACTGAGTAACTGCACTTTACTTTCACTGTCACACATGCTCTGACCTGCTGCTGTATTGCATGCAGCTGAAAATAGTCCCAAACTAATGCATTTCTTCCCTCTGCAAAGCAAATGATGCAGCTTTGCAAAGCTAAGCTAGAGTCATTTGATTTTACATGATTCTGCTGAGTAAAAATTTCTTTTAATTCTCAGTGCAGACTAGCTGATCTGTAAACAAAATGCTTCCAGAATAAATACAGTTAAACTTTTATAAAGTTTAGTAAAGTTTGACTTTACTTCTCTCTCCCTCAGTGTGTGTTTTGCCCTGTCTCCCTGTGCTCTCTTTTCTCTGTCCTCTTTTCTTTCTCTTCCCCCTCACCTCCAGCTGTTCATGGCAGATGGCTGCCCCTCCCTGAGTCTGGTTCTGCGGGAGGTTTCTTCCTATTAAAAGGGAGTTTTTCCTCCCCACCATCGCCAAGTGCTTGCTCAGCAAGGGTTGTTTGATTGTTAGGGTTATTGCTCCAATACTGTAGAGTCTTTACCTTACAGTATAAAGCACCTTAAGAGTACAGTTGTTGTGATTTGGTGCTATAAAAACAAGCGTGAATTAAATTACAATTTGAACATGTTACCAAAACTCTTTAACTGAAACTAAAAAAATGGGGATGGGTGATAGCTTTCTTCCTAAATTATTAATCTAACTTTGAATAGTTTAGGCTTTAAGTTGGGCTCTTATGAATTTGAACTTTAAATCTCTCATAAATCTCTCAACCACGTTTGTGCTGTTGGTGCCGTTCAGAGCATTTTATCTGACAAATAATATGGCTTAATATATGGTACAGGCCATCCAATAGGTTAGAAGAAGGTTTGGTGAGTGAAATTCTGGGACTGTTTCTTGCTACTTAGCACTGATTAGCAGATGTGTGTGTGTATGTGCATGGAACTTGTGCAGTTTATGGAAGCAGCTTGCTAATCAGGAAGAAAAGGTGTTAGTTGTGTAGAGACTGGTGGTTCGCCTGTCTAATCTGCTGTAAATAAATCATTGCAACAATATCAGGAATAAATAAGCATGTTTATACGTGTTTTCGTGTGTTAGAGTCCTGACTTTGGTTCAGGAGCTGAGGCTTGTTTTATCCAGATGCCAGTGATGTTGTCACTTCTTTGGTGAAGGGGATCATTTCTTATTTAATAAAACATAGGTATGATCCTCCATATCTTGAGTCTGAAGTTGCAGCCACAAATTGAAATTTGTCTCCATGTGTCACAAAACCCTATGAGCTCTCTTCTCTTCCGCCTTCATGGCCGGCCTCATACATACATACATAAAATGTGATTAGGCGGAACAGCAATCCATCTCAGCCACTTTATTCAAAACACGGTAACATTGTGGTTTCTACAAACCAGCACCCACTCCTGTGTATTTCAATGCTTTAATTTTAAGTTCATGAGAACATTAGTTTGTTGGAAGACATTATTGCACACTAATTTTTGTATACTTATGAGTATAGCATTCCTTTTTTCTAGTACATAACCTAAAAAACAATGACTGGCTGTACCTTTAAGGCTAAAAAATATGGAGCCCACATACTTAATGGGTGATGGCATGGTGGTTTTGTCCATATTTTGTATACAGTCTATGCTTGTGGCTAAGATGGCTTGTTTGAACGTGTGAGTGAAAGTTCACAAAAATGCAGTCAAGTGGCTAAAAATGTATTTCTGTTTCACAATCAATGAAAATGATAAATGAGCTGAAGTTAGATATATCGCACATGCTTTTGGAATTAATTGGCACTACACATTGACAGACTACTGGCCCGTCACTCTTTTGTGATAGACGCTTTCAAGCAGTAGTTTTAAACAGTTGTGGGACCCCAGCTGCTGTCAGGGATACATGTTTTGTGACTCTGGACAGCATAATGGTGACGAGGGCCAGCACATGGCGACCAGGGGACCTCAACATCCTGCTGGTTTGAGTTGTGGCTGTGCAACTGCGGGCTGTGAAGTTATGTGCGGTATGCCCTTGTGAAAAAAAACAAAAACAAATCAGGAAACAGGGATATTTTCTTTCCAGCCTAATGTGTAACCCTCGGGGCTGAGTAACATTTGATGCTATGCACACCTCAGCCTCTGGTCTCATTTCCCAGAGAGTCAAAATTTCCCCAAACCTACCTCATCCAGGCAAGTTAACAGCAAATCGCCACAACTCCAAGCAGTCATATTGTGTTACATTTTTTGTTGATATTCTTTGGAAACTGATGACTTTGTGATTGGTCTCATCCTACTTTACTGTTTATTATGATGAGCTGTCTAACATGAAGAGAGCGCTGTGCCATCGCTGGAGAAGGTAATTTATTTGAACACATGGTTGCTGTTACTATTATCATGATTAGCCCCAGAGATTTAGTGTTCTTTAGTCTGGTTTTTGGAAACGGACCCAGTGTCCTCGTCTTGTATCAATTCAAGCCAATTACTCCCCAATCCCTTTCCCACTGTCCTCGCTATGAGTCACATGTTTATGCATGATTCTCTCACCAGTTTTAGGCAGATGCTGCCCTTAATCACTATAAACAGATCATTGCGGTGTTCAAGCTGAATGAGGTTTATAGATCAGATCAGATGGGTTTGTTTAAATACAAGGTTTTATTGCAGAGCTCATGTGGGAGATGATTGAGCTAAGCAGGAAGGATGAAGAGCAGAGCTGGGTTTTACTTCTGTTTGGATACCAGTGGTTTTAATGAGATGATCCTGCCTCCAGCCATCTCAGCCAGTCAGAGCTCCCGCTGCCATGTGTGTGTTGTTAGGATTTACGTGTTCTGGTCGACAACGCAAAAGAAAAAAAGCAGGAACGTCTGGACGGCACATGTAGCTTCTCTGGGGGAGAACTTAGCAGTGCATACTGGTACACATGCTGGATTTTTTTGTTTCCTTCAAAGCTTGCAGGTCATTGGTCATGATTCTCCCAAGGCTTTGTCCCACACGCACGGGGTCAAATTCTTGTAGTTTATCCCCTGCAAACTACAAGAATTTGACCCCCTTACTTCGTGCTCTTCTTAATGTTATATATCCCTGTCACATTGCTCGGTATCTGTGGTAGGAAATGAGCAGCTTGGTAATTAATGTTGTGCACTGGAGCTTGTCAAAGGAGTCATAAAAATATCCATAAATCAGTGAGTCTGGGAGAAACACACTGATGAGTGTTTTACCCAATAACCGAGTATTTGAACAAATGTTTCACTGCTGCTTTTCTTGGCATCAAGTCTCCATTGTATTTATAGTTGCTGATATTATTAAGTATTTCAAGAGGGCTAATTCTGTGCTAACGACAAGTTCAGCCTGTTTACAGGAGAGGATTAGATCCAAATGCAACTCTTGGGTTATGGGTTGCTGTAACCACATACTGTAAGGTTTTTATCTTATTAAATGTTAGGTTAGATGAGAAGATTGATACCATTCTTTATGTGTGCAATAAAGATGGAGATAGCAGCTAGTTAGGCAAAAAGCAAAATTGGACAGAGATAAACAATGGCAACTGCAGTGGCAACAAAGAAAAACACTACATAAAATACAACAAAAAAAAAGCAGGGATAATAAGAAATAGAGGATCCAACAGGACAAATTATAAGTAATTTAATAATAACTGGCCTCATCTGGCCATTGTAATCACTGTCAAGGAAAAGAGAGTGGAGCACATCCTGACTTCATGCAGGATATGTGAAGAAAAAAGAAGGTTTTCCAAGGTTAGGATGAGTGCCGGCCAACATTAGGGATTTGCTCGAGTATGAGAACTCAGTTCAAGGAAGAAAATGCATATTTAGGTTTTTGTAAGGAACCACAGTAATTACAAGACTGCAACGCAATTAGACTACAGCATCAACTGTGGATAATTATGGATGGCTAAAACAACTGAAAGAAGGAAGCAGAACTTCAACTTAAAAAGATGGCAGCTGCTGTGAAACCCCAAAGAAGATGTTGGTTTAGATTAACAACACTGAAAAAAAAGGAAAAAACACGAAGCTAGGCACTGTCCAAAGGTAACAGGGTGAAAGTGGGCCAGAAGCATCCAGAATGGCATTAGGGTACCTTCAGCAAATGAGCAATTAAATCTGATAGGCAGGTTAATGCATATTGCTATTGAATGACTTAATTTTTTTGGGTGCTCCACTCTGGCATTGCTTCCAGTGACAGCATGGAAATACTGGTCTGCTTACACCTTCCATACATCCCTTTTCCCCTGTCATCCCTGTGATATGTTCATGGTGCAGATGTAAATAAAGTTGCAGTCACAGGAATTCAGCATTAGGTTAAGAGTCCAGAGGAGCAGTGAGCATAAATGCAGCAATGGTTGTTTAAGTGGTGAGAAAATTCAAATGCAACTTTTCAAACAGCTCAACAAATATCAGCCAACACACACTGTTTCCATGCAGGTTGTCATCTGCTTGTAAACTGGTGATTCGCACCTCCACAAACTGCCACCTTATCGTTGTGGAGGGGTTTGTCCCAGTGATCCCAGGAGCTATGTTGTCAGGGCCTTTTGCCCCTGGTAGGGTCTACCAAGGCAAATTGGTTTTGGATAAAGGGCCAGACAAAGAGCGATTCAGACAACCCCTGTGGAATGAAAGAAAATCAAGGGACCAAATTTCCCTGCCCTGAATGGGTTACCCTGAAACCAGTCCTGAGGAGAGAACTCAAGGAAGAGCACCTGGTGAGTGGGCCTTAACCCATGATTCCTGGATGGGTGTAGCCCAAAGAGGAGACATTGTAGGCTCACCTTTACAGACGGCACCACAGTGGTTGGGTGCAGTGTGTATCGGGTCAGGGACAAAGGCCCTGGCGGTCTGATCCCTGGCTATCAAGGCTGCCTACTGGTGCATGTAACGCCACCTTTCTGGTGGAGAAGGAGCCTGAGGCTGCTGCAGGGTGGTTGGTGCCTGTCGTGGTGGTAGAATTTGGGCAGAATTTTTAGGGAGAGCCAAGTGGCGGAAACTTTGGTGACTTCAGAATCTCATCTCAGCTTTTTGCAGCTGGTTTTGTTGACCTCATAAGGTGGTGGCTTCCAGTTCGCACTGGAATGGTTCACAGCCAAGTGTGAAGCGGCGGGAATGAGAATTAGCACTTCCAAGTCTGAGGCCATGGTTCTCAAGAGGAAAAGGCTGGAATTCCCACTCTAGGTCAGGGATAGGTTGCTGCCCCAAGTGGAGGCATTGAAGTAAGTCAGCACTAAAAAATGTAAGAAAGACAGGAGTGGAAAATGAGAGATCATTTTCAAAGCTAAGGACTGTTCAGCTAGTGACATTTATACACTTTAATGTTCTTTTTCCCTTTAGAGTTTTAAAAGCAGATATTGGATCTATATGTGATGTGTTGCTGAATTATTTCTTGTGAAGGCTTGCAAAACCAACTAAAGTATACTAGTTTGTTGTTTTTTTTTCATTGGAACTACTGTACTAGACAGTGTGGTACTTTAATTCAGGCTAAACTGGTTAGTTTGCAGTACTGAAGTTTACATTAATGTACTACATTGGACTGGTACAGAGCAGGCTGTGGCATTCACAGTCAGTGATATCAAGAGTAGCAGTCATCAAATCATATTTAAGGTGATGACGCTGATTAGATTCACTCATCGAATTCTATCTTTTATACTAGCTTTATACTGTCTATGGGTTGGAAATCAGCCATTTAGCTCATGAAACTTCTATTTATATCTTATAATCCATAAAGAGCAGTGAATACTGGAGTATCAGCACAGGCAAGATGATCACTATGGAAAATCTAATGGAGCTCACAAAACAAGTTATTACATGATTTTCGTGCACAACTACGCCCAATCTTAGGTTTCTCCCACCTGCCAAATACCACTTTAACCCCTGGAAGCAAAGGATGAGGTGAGATGGAGGCAGATGATCTGCTATGGCAACCCTAAAGGGAGTGGCCAAAAGAAGAAGTTTTTCTCATAAATGTGTCACATGCACTCACTCTTGCATTTTTCATATACAGTATAATCAGTACTTTCTAGCAAAGTGCAAATGAGCAAAGATGACAGAAAATTGCACTGATGAGGCAACATCCTCTGCATTTATGTCAATCAGCTCCTGCCTCTTCAGTTGCTCTTCATTTGAGTAATGTGGTTGAATGACATCAGAGAAAGCTTTTCTTATTTCAGCTAGTGCAGATAAAGAAAGTTTCTAATTTTCTCTAATTTGATGTTTGCAGAGTAATTAGAGTTGATGATTACCTGGTGTAGGCCAAAACCATTGTTATAGTTAAATGCACTTAAATGCCTCTGCTTTAGAAAAACTTCCCCTTTCCTTTTTCAGCTAAAGAAAAGTCATAAACCATGCTGATGAGCGCTGCTGTGAACAGTAAACCTTGTGGACTCAGACCTGCAAGACATTTTGGAAATTTGCAAGCTGTGGCCTGGGCATTTCCTCAGGAAACTGAGGGGCCATTTTTGTTATTTCGTGGTTTTTCAAAATATATGTGTCTACATGTATTTCTGTAAGTGGAAGGAAATAAATGCAAACTATACCCCCAGACCACAGTTTTCTCGTTTTTGTGCCCTTTTTGTACTTTATCGTTTGCCACCTTCACACCTTTTAACTTGTCTTGTCGAACTTCACCTCTGGAGGGACCGTAAAACAGGATCTAGCATGTGTTATTCAATATGTTACATACCACTTTTAGACTATTTTAGGTGAAACACAGTAGCGTCATAAATGGGATGTGGTGTCTGAGAAACAAGGGAAGAGCACCATAACTTTGGAGTCACACTTTGGCACTTTAATGAACACACACACACACACACACACGCACGCACGCACGCACGCACGCACGCACGCACGCACGCATGCACGCGCGTGCACAAACAGAGGCCTGCACAAATCTGCACATACTTTTTCAGTACCAGATAGGCTCCACTGATTGCCAATGAGTCACAAACGGATGCCGCAGTGAGCACAGACAATAGCACAGTGACAATTACTGGACTGAAATGTGTAATGGCAGGCGCACCTGTGAAATGAAAAAGCAAAGAGCCATGTGAACCAGGCCAGTGCCAGAAAACAAAGAAAGGATTTAGGGTTTTTCAGACTTCTGTCTTTTCTTTGTGCCAGTTAAAAAAAAAAAAAAAAAAAGGGAGAGCATTTTGGCACAGGCTGAAACATTTACACTGTGCAGCAGTGTGCACCAGCTCTGACCTACAGATAAACCTTTATGCTTAGATTTCAACCCTAACCGCAAGTCTCTCTTGTCCCATATAATCCCTGATATGTAGGACACATAACCCATGCAGCCTTAACTAATGCATGCTTTCATTTTCACATCCCAGATCAGAGAGCAAAGAAAAAAAATAAGAGTTAGAAAAACACTAGTCAGCACTATCATGGATTCAGAGAGGCAGGTTGGACAAGTTCTAGGTGGATGACTCAGGGCAGGTCAGATGAGGACAGATCAGGAGGTCATTTCAAAGTCTTCATCTACAGCAACTTACTGCATCCGCACAGACCCGATGCCTCCTTCACATTTCTTGAGCTTAAAGTTAATCGAACATCCTAAATTACAAATCAATTGCACCCACATCCTTACACACACACACACACACAGGCATTATACCCACATAACAGGGTATAACGCATGTTACACTTAGGGGAAGCCCTGTTGCGAGCTTTAGAGGCCAGCGACTCAGTAACAGTGATTAAACTTGACAGATCCCTCCTCAGTGTTTAAGGGTGGGGCAAATGTTTGGTTTTGCACAGCATGCAACATCACACTTGTTCCAACACATAGGCTCTCGCTTCTGTTTAATAACAAAAAAAAAAAACATGTGTGAAAGCCTTTTGCGTGCAGCCATCTCTACTTTAATGCAATGCTTAACACCAGACCTGTTTCTAGGTCATGGGGTTTGTGTTCTGGCTTTTATTTACCAGAATTAAATATCACAGTTTTTTAAGTAGAAAATTTCAAAAGGGAAGTATGTAGATAATGCTTCTGTTACTTAAGTTGTGAGCTAAAACAATACCATGGGAATGTAGAAGTGTGAAAATATTTAACAAAATTAAAAACCTGCTTCATTCCACTATATCTGTTAGATGAGCCAATATGGCCGGTGTGAGAGACACACATATGTTTTGATATGAAAAATGTAATTTGCAATTTTACAGCAGCATTACCAACAAAGTTTCTTGGATTTTTTTTCCTCCATTTTTAATGTATTTTCTCTGTGCCATTCATGTTTGAGCTTCGTTTTCCTGCAGTAAATGTGCTGCATGTTCTTTACTGAGATATTTTGTCCTCAGTAGTTTGTTGTGAAGTCTTCATGAAGTATGCAAGCAGCAGTAAAATAATCTCTTAAGAGAAGTTTGCATGAAGTTATTAGTTTTGTTATGAAATATGTAAGTACATTCTTCCCCTTTTCTGACCACATGCTGATTGCCACTAAAGACAAGGGTCATCTTAAAAGCAATTTCTGTTAATTTTTTTTTTTTTTTAAAGAACTCCATAACAAAAGGAAGTCAAAGCCCCAGATAAAGATTCACCATCTGCAACATGCAGCAATGCTAATGTTTTAAAATAACCCTCAGTTGGTTCTTTAGCTCAAAAATGTATCTTTGTAAACAGAAAGATACATTTTTGTAAACAAAAACAAACAAACAAACAAACAAAAAAAGGATAGGATTGAGGGATGTTTCTCCATAACAACACTGTCTTAAATATCTTTAGCATCCAGCTAGCAGCAGGAAAAAGCTGCTAACATAACACTTAAGTCAGACAGACTTCATAGTAGGGAAATAATACTGTCTGAAGTGTGTGTGTGTGTGTGTGTGTGTAATCTCCAAAAAATTGTTTTTAATGATACACTCCTTGGCTTTGAAACCAGTTTTGATTTTTTAAGCTAGTTAGCTAAGCATATTAAAGCGTTTAACTTACTTTAACCCATTTTTTACATTTTTGCTCTTGTTTTTGAAGAGCTTAAAAGAGAGAAAACACTCCTTACTAATGACACCATTTAAGAAAAAAAACCTGTCATAACAACTGGGTATTGTTTGACTGGGTAAAAGGGATTGAGTAACATTACTTTTGAGATTAAAGTGAAATAAAAGCTATAGCATCTGTTCTGAAGTAACCAGCTATAAGTTTGTTAATTTCCTCCTGACTGACTAAAGCTAGCTGTTCCTGTTTCTGAGCTACGATGATGATATCGTCCTCCTCGGTGGGCCTTAACGCCACCTTTTCTTAGATCTTGCAGATGCGTCTTCAAACCTGAGGTACAACCTTTTACTGCTGAGATGACAGAGAGGCTTATTCCTAACACTGTCAATGCTGGTGAGATGGTTTAGCAACCAGTCAGCAAATGTCATCACTGCAAAAAACTGTAGGTTTTTAAACAGATGTAAATATTCTTTATGAACACATGCGTGACAAAAGCACTCTGACTAACAAAGCAACAAAATAGTCATTTGGCAAGCAAAATATCACCTATACAGCTCAGTGGTTACAGGCAGACTACTTGAGCGTACCCTCCTCCACGGTTTCTCAGGCTGCCATCAAAGCTATTTAAAGGTTCCCGTGCAGCCCTGGCTTTGTTTGGCCTCCTCAAACACAGCTTTCTTTTCTATTTCTGCTGTCAGCTTGTAACTCTTCACTCAGTCTCACAGGGTCACTGAAAAGGACTGAATATGCCAACTTAAAACACACACACACACACACACACACGACATTTAGAAAACTTCAGCATTCAGAAATGTACAGATGTTTATGTAAGCTTTTTGCCATAGCTGTCCTACATTAACAGTATAGGTGATGACCAAAATCATGTTTTTATGTTTCTGTAATGATTAATCCACCTGTATGTGCAAGCTCTTTGATTGAAATTATATTTTTAATGCTAAAATATAATTATTGTTGCTATCCATGAATTTTCAAATTTATCATTTTACAAATAAGCAGAAAAAATAAAGGAAAGCATGTTATTATATTATTTTTTTTGATTAAGATGTCAAACTGCAGGTTTATTTGCATTCCTGAACAGAAAATTTAGCTTCTGTGGTTGAATATTGTGCCTGATGAATTCCTGATTTCCCAAAGAACTCCAGTGTGCCGGATCAAATTTGGATATAAAAAGGATATTTTGTTTTAAACAAGTTTCTGACAGAGTTCTAAAATATTTGCAGTCTCTTGTTTTTAAACATTGTTTTGGTCTGCTGAATTTGTTAAGCGCTACATGCAAAATTTAAAAGCTTGTAAACATTTTCTTCCTTCTGTCACATTTTCTGTCGCGTGCACGGCCGGAGCCCTCGCGTCTGTTCTCATTGTGTCTGAGAATTCCAGTGTTGAGGCTACGAGTGAGCTTTTCCTGGCTCTGCATGCCTTCCTCCTGAAGAACTGGAGAGGGTACCAGTGTCATTCTGGCATCAGTCCACTCCACTCTAAGGTGGGTGTGCCTGTTTTATTTTCCTATGACATCACTGTTTTTCTCCTGTTGATGTGCTGTTTTCAAGTTCTGTACATGCCTGGACAACAAGTTACTTCCCTGAAGGAAATGTGGCTGTACTCCAGGCCTATATATAGCTTGCACATGATAAATCTGAATGCATGTTTATTTGTAAAATATTCACTATGCAGGCTTGAAACTCAGTGGAGGCATGTCGCCTGATATGAGGGGTTGTTACTGTTAACTGAAAGCAACTTCCTTTTTAATGCAAATGCTAATCTTGTATCAGTCTTCTCGGTGGGTATGGTTTGCACCAGTCTATTCTTGCATATAAAAACCCACTTACCCTCAGCTCAATTCTACCACTCTACCAGTCTTCTCAGTATGATCATTTAGGTTGTCTTTTTTTTCTCTTTCTTTTCAATGAGCTATAAAAACATTTTCACCTAAAGGCCAGACTTCTCCCTTCCGGTCCTATCCATCGTTCTGTGTCAAGACCAGCAGCAGACAGTAATGTCTGGTTAACCACATAAGGGTTTTCACTTTGCAGTAGATTACCGTAAATCAGCAGACCTTAGAATTACCCAGCCTGCACAACTTAACTCAAATATAATGATTCAGGGAGTGCATATTTAACCTTCCACACCCACCCACCCCAACTTTTTTGCTATTTGTCCATCTAATTATGACTAAAACGCTGGTTTTCTTTGGGATTTTGGACATTGTCCAATGGGATTTTTACAAGTCCCCATGAAAGATGAGAAGTGAAATGAAAGGAAGTAACGCAACTTGCCATTTTCACAGGAAGTCATTATTTACTAGTGTGGGTCTGTGTGTGAGTGTTTGTGTGTGGAATGACGTGGGTGTCTCTTAACCCAGTTGATTTTACCACTGATGCATTTGAGCCTAAAAAAAATCCCCTCATAATGGATTCTGGCTTTCACAGTAGAGGAACTCTTTCTGTTTCTTTTCCCACAAACTCAACCCTTCTATGAAGACGACTGGTTGCAGACCTAAGAGATGTAATAGACAGCAAATGCCAGCCAAATCCCCTTACACAATGTTGAAATTCCCTGTCCCTGCTCAGTGTTTGCTGTATTAACCAGAGTCACTTGAAAAGCAATTAACACTGCATTGTTTCACCAAGTGATACCACTGGCATGTCTTGTGAGTCTAGACACAGAGATACAGCTATCTAAATTACTGCCTGATTTCTTGTGAAGAAGAGAGTGGGATTCCTGAGCCCATTGTTTAGAGGACAGTCCGAGGCCTTGATGTGAGCTCTGGGAGCAGATAAAATGCTTGCAGAAGGATGTGTGTTTGCTCATTATTGAAAGCAGTTGAGGAAACATATGGGCTCTCTGACCGCCGACGAGCCCTCTTCATTTCCTCTGATTGCACAGGAAATGGGGATGGTACATACTGTAAAAATCTGTGTATTCAAAGCTCTGCACGTTGGCTGACAGAGTCTGGGTGAGCATGCAGAAGCCACATAGGCAGCGAGCGTAAACACTTTGGAAATCTGCGGACTGAGGTCAAGCAGGCTCGAGGCGAGTCTTCAAAAGGCACCATAAACACTCAGTGAAGCTTTATTTTCAGTTTGTGTCCAAACAGCAAATGACGCTGCAGCAGGGAAACTGAATTTGATTCATCATCCGTGTGACGCAGTGTGGCTCCGTGAGACGAGCTTGATCATCATCGTAACAAAGACACAGAGAGAGGACATTATTAGACAAAACTAAGAATAGGAGCTCAACAAAAGACCAACATCCCAGAAAATTACAAGAATGTCCCCAGCTTGTTGTTTTATTTCATAAGTGTAAAATAGTAGCACAATCTTTCTCACGGAGGAAGCATTCATTCTTATCATCACTCTATCAGCTGATCCTTAAGTAGCTATCCAGAGGAAAGGGCTCTCCTTCACACTTTCACACCTCAAATGAAATCACAAGACCTGTGGCAGAACAAGAAAAGTGAGAAAAATAAGCTCAGCTGCCCTTGTACCCATTACCCCATGCCTCCCACACACATACACTCACAGCCCCTTATCGTAATTTGTCATCAAACACTCATATCCTCACATTGTCCCAGAGGAAAGCTGACCTCCCAGCTGTAGATATAAACTCAATCCAGCCCTCGTGTTCCCCCCCGGTCCTTCCAATAAAGAACGGCCACAGGGTGATAGGGCACAAAATGCTGCACGCTGAGGCAAAAGCTGTTTTTGGCCTGTAATAAGTGGACTTTCCAAGTACTTAAAAAAGGCAGATAGCCTTCCCCAACTCTAGCATGCTGATTTCCTCAGACTTGGGACGCAGCTGTGGCCTTGCGTGATGTCCGGGGGGAGGCCAGCAGAAAGGTTGTGAGGTCACTGCAGAGCAAAGGCGGGAGGCGTTTGGATAGGCACAGGCCCAAGTCTGGGGAAAACACTCCTCATCACCATGGAGATGCAGCAAGAGACTAATTTCTGTCTTTTCTTTCACGATCTGTGTGCTTTCACTTGATCGGTCTGGCTTCACTGCTTTTGCTCTTTTACTAGAAAGTTAAAAAAAACAACAACAAAAAAACCGCGCACATTTCTTTGTTCGTCAGCGGAGTCTGAGCTCTCAGTAATTCCATCACGACTGCGTTTATTAACAGATGTGATTGTTCATCTAAGATCAGAGCAGCACTGTGCAGCCATTCTTAATGAGCTCAGATTCAGTTCAGTAATATCCGGGGGCTCCGAATGATTGTTTCTTGGCCCAGCGTGTGTTACTTCACTATACACCTCTTTTTTTTTTACATTGCTGCAGTTGGGGTGGGTGGGGGTNCACTCGTATTCTTTGTAGTTGAGTCCTAAAGGAACCCTGTGTGCGTTTGTGTGTTTAAAAGCCAAGCCAGCAAGCCAATTTTATTTATAAAGCACTTTAAAACAGCAAGCACTGACCAAAGTGCTGAACATGGAAAAATAGAATACAACAATACACAAAAGGTAAAAGTCAACACCCAAAATAAGAGCATCAATAAAATATAAAAATAAAAAAATAAAATACACAATTAATCAAGAGTCAGGGTAAAAATAGACTAAAAAATAAATACACAACACTACAAACGTTTCAAGCTTGGTCAAACGCCAGGCGAAAAAGGTGGGTCTTGACAGAAGATTTAAATATGGCTAGCGAAGAGGCCTGTCT
>JASGAU010359085.1:0-12921 GCA_030220045.1 Australoheros facetus
ATCTATGGGCCAATGTTTGAAGGTATGCTCTACAGTGTTATGGTTAAAATATACTACATAAGTATACTATTGGACCTGCTATGATGTATGGTTTGAAGACAGAGGCACTAACAGACAGGAGACAGAGCTGGAAGTGGTGGAGTATAGGATATTAAGATTTTTGTTGGGAGTGACCTGAATGGACAAGATTAGAAATGAATGTATCAGAGGGACAGCTCAAGTTGAGCGGTTTGGAGTCAAAGTTAGAGATGCAAGGCTGAGATGATTTGGACATGTGCAGAGGAGAGATAGTGGATACATTGGACAAAGGATGCTGAATATGGAATGGCCAGGCAGGAGGAACAGAGGAAGACTACAGAGGTTCATGGATGTAGTGAAGGAGGACATGCAGAGGGTGGGTGTGACAGAGGAGGATGAGATGGAGACAGATGATTCACTAAGGTGATCCATAAAGGGAGCAGCTGAAAGAAGTACTAGAAGACAACATATTGATAAATTGATTGACTTGGGCTTCCTCTGTATTCACCTGAACTTACATGTGTCTCCCCCTCTTTTAGATGAGAGTTTTGCCATTTCCCACTCTAAGCGCGGCATTCTGGGAATGGCTAATAAGGGTCCCCACACCAATGGATCCCAGTTCTACATCACCTTACAGCCAACTCCATGGATGGACAAGACCTATGTCGCCTTTGGGTTTGTGTGTTTGACTTAAGTAGAAAGACATCTTTTTAATTCCCATGTCATCTACCCTCTCAGTTCTCACATGGTTTTCAGAAATAAAGTTGAATCCCTTTTTTTCTCTTTTGCAGTCAAGTTGTTGAGGGTGTTGATGTCCTGAGGAGATTGGAAGAAGCGCTAACTTGCAACGAAAAACCCAAGTATGAG
Source organism: Australoheros facetus (assembly GCA_030220045.1). NCBI lineage: Eukaryota > Metazoa > Chordata > Actinopteri > Cichliformes > Cichlidae > Australoheros > Australoheros facetus. Next base: position 886 of record JASGAU010359085.1, read on the forward strand.
TGTAAAATTACAGCCTGTGGGGTGTTTAAACCACAACTCCTAAGCATTAATGATTGATGCCTTTTTAAATGTTTTTTTTCTCCACATTTTTTGATACAGTAAAATAACCATCATATGCATGTTTTATGTTCACATTTATTTTTAAATTTTTTGTTTTAAATGATGTTTAAGTCAAGCAGTTTTATTCTTTTTGAGGAATTACAGACCCCCTCATCTGCATGTGTGTTGACAGATTTAAACCTGTTAGGGTGCATTTGTTATAATTTTTATATTATTTATCTTCTACAATTGATTTATAACCAAAATCCAGTGAAATCTGCTTTTTAATAAAGTGCACAGCATCCTCAGAGTAAAAAGGTGTCACTTGAGCTGATTACCCCTCCCTTTTTACATAGCATATTCAAAGTGAAAACACTTTTATAACTGGAAACGTGGATCGAAGAGACTAATAAGAACAAATAAATAGATGAAAACATGTGATAATCATACCTTCAGTATGTTTTTTTTTTTTTTAATGTCTTCATAAGGTGTTGGGCCTCCTATCTAACTCATAGTTTCAAAGTCTCCTTTCATGTTTTAATCAGATTGCGATATGGTGATTATGCAGGTCACTTTCATACTCATCACACAGTTCAGGTAAACAGATTAGGATTGTGTATTTATTGATCTATGAGATACATTTTCACTGAAGCCCAAAGATCACTATCAGACAGAGCAGCTGGAATAAGCTAACAGTTGTAGCATTTTTGGGGGTTGTAAAAGGGAAAATGCAGGTGTGCAAAAACTATTGTATAATAGCATAAAAACAAATAAGCTTCTATTTATGCTTAAAAGAATATGGTAAAATTGCATTAAAATAAAGGATACAAAAGTACAGTATATTTGTCCCTCATGCATAATTTTCTACAAGGACAGATAGATGCTCCTACCTACACATTTCATTTTGCTGTTAGGGCTGGATCAGGTGACCCCAAACCAAGCTGTAGTTATGCCACAACAACAACAAACAAAAAAAAAGCAACACGTTTCGATTTGACTTTACATCATATAAATGTCCAAAGTCTCAGTCAACATGTCCATCAAAGCCTCATCAGCCAAATTGTGAAAACTAAACTAAATGAGACTAAAACTAAGGATTTTCTCTCTGTCATTGTATTTTATTTGAGATGTTTTCCAAGTCACATCAGGGATCAACACTGAGCCCCTTCTTCTTTGCAGTGGTGATGAACGGGCTGACAGATGAGGTCAGACAGGAGGCTCCGTGGACTATGATGTTTGCAGACAACATTGTGATCTGTAGTGAGAGTAGGGACCAGAAGGAAAATGTGTTAAATTTATGACATTTTAGAACCACAATGATGAAATTTTCTTACTTATTTATTTTAAATCAAACTGAAGGCCATTTTGAGTATACTTGTGCAAATCAATCAAATGAAAAGCAGCTCAGACCAACAAATAGCTAAATAACTTCTTAGGGGTTTCTCCTTAATATTATATCATTAAAACTGAACTATACAAGAGTACTACTATGACCACTAAGGGACGTCTGGTGCTTCAAGGCCCTCTCGCGGGTCAATCCCGCCTGTGGGTGTGAGGTTTGGGCCACAAGTGTACTTTTATCCGGTGTTATTAAGCTTCGTCTCAGCCAATCAGAAGTGCGGTCTCCTCGCTTTAAGACACCGTCCTCCGCTTCCTGCCTTCGACGTGTGTGCACCTCCGGTCCACTTCTTGATGTTTCTCACCCCTCCCAGAGAACTGCCACATGACCTGTCAAGTAGGAAGTGTCGAAGCTACAGAGCAGCAGCAGAAACAGCAGCGGCCACCAACACAGTGAGGTAGCTGTGAAATCTCCGGAGTCTAATTCTCGACGTTTCTCGCAAGATACGTTTTCCCCCTCTACCTCCAACTCTGTTGAAGCAGGCTCAGCAATAAGTTGTCCGTAGTCATGTACGTGAAGGTGGTGTTTTTTGCGGTAGCTCTGGCTCTGATTGGCGCGGCAGCCGCGACGGACTCAGGTAAGTTTTCGCGACCTCTCGTCGCCAAGCTAACAGCTAGCCACAGCCCCGCTCTTAGCCAGACATCTCCCCCCTCCACCCCGGTAAATAGATCTCTATCTGCCTGCCTGTGTGGCTCCATTTTCGGTCACTGCAGGGCCAGCTTAAACGTGGCTTCTCTTACTTTAATGGTGGCCTTTTACCTCCCTCAGATTTACGTAAAAATAACACCCCCTCCTCCCCACACACACATTTCTGGCAGTTTTGTGTCCACGCTGGGAACTCAGGACTCCAGGACCAGCTAACCTGTTATAGTCTGTTTATTTATGCCACAATGAGATTTCTGAGAAGAGTTGTGAAGGCTCCTTCAACCCAGCCACATCTATCTGAGCAGGTTATGAGAGAGCCTTACAGTATAAACGCTTCTGTTTGGCCACATTTTAAGACATTTTGGCATCTTGCTTTGATTATCTGTGCTGCAAGGTTGCTGTAAATTGGCAACCTTCTGGAGATCTGTGGTTTTTCTGCTGCATGCAGGAAGTTGCCTTTAATTACAAATTACCATAACTAAATCTTCTTATTTCTTTGCAGATAAGTGTGCCCTGCAGAAATCATGTGAAGATTGTGAGGGCTTCATTGAATGCCAGTGGACTAATTGCTCAAGTGAGTATCTGTCTTGAATTTGTAGAGCATGAGGGCACAGGTTTGTGTGTCCTAAGTTGTCCAGAAGCCTGGGGTTGATATTATACATGATTTCCAGTATGGGATGGGGTGGGGGCTGTACTGTATGGCAGCAGCTGCTGACTTTTAGATGATGTCATCCCTGTTTCCTAAAGCCCAAGCAGCACCTTAATGTGGTATCACCAGCTGGTTCCAGCGGATCTGAGCAGGCTGGTTTGGGAACTAAATTATGGGTGCAAGCCAAGGTTAGAGGTAAATTCTACTACTGAGGCATTAAGTTAATTGTGGAGGATAGAAGGGCTTTCTTTCCTCTGGGCATTTGGGTTTCATTTCAGTTCTGGTTGTGGTTTCGATGCCTTACATCTCTGTGCTGCTGTTTTCTAATTTCATAGTCCAATCAGATATGTCCAAACCCGAGTCTGCTCTGACACATCCCTGATTTATGCACTTTTGCATGGCAGTTTGGAAATATGCTGCCCTAATGTGAAAGTCTGCTGGTTGTGATGTGAAATATGCTTCATTCAGTTATAAGGGTCTGCCAATAAAACAGCAACAAAAAAAACCCTGAATGACACATTGTTTCCTGAGTTGACCGACCAACGGCTTTTCACTCTTTGCGTCCTCCCCCTGTGGTTTGGCGTGTGTGTGTGTGTTTTTTTTTTTTTAATGTTCTTACCAGGAAATAAGGTTACAGGTTTTATGGGTAAAGTGGAGATCAGGGTAGTGTGAGCTTGTATTTTAAAACATGTTTTTTACACAGTTTGAATATGCAGATAGGAGTAAAATTACAGGCTTGTCATTGTTGTCTTAAAGCACACTACTACTTAAATGAGTGTTGGAGGCTTGCTAGGGGGATATTAATTTTATCACCCTAGAGGGCCTTATTGTAGGTGTGTACAGTGTGTGTGCAGAGCGATACAGCACAGGTCTCTGGTGATTTGTGAAGATGATGAACAATAGAGGAAGCGAGGGGATGTGTGGCAGGAAGCCTGCAACTTCCTTGTGCAGAGGAACTGAAAGGAGGAGTGGATAATGCACAAGTGGAGGAAAGAACTTGCAGATTGGATAAAAGATTTTTTTTTTTTTTGTAAATCATAATTTGAGCCTCGAGTGAAAGTTTGAAGCAAAAGTATCTTGTGATCCCATCTTAAGTGTCATCTACCTTTAGGCTCAATCAGTTTAAGATATCTGTGTAATCTCAACTGTGTCACAGGTTGGGCCATTAGATCCAAAATTTAACAGATAAATTTGGTAAGACAGGGGCAGGTGTTCGACCTCTCGTGGGAATTGGCCTTTTTGACATTCTTTCCGGGAGAAACTGTATTCAGATTTGTTGATCCCACACCCTCCTCCTGCTTTGTCTCTAAAGAAAAAATTATAATACACACCACCTGATGATTTGTTGGGTGGTTGGACAGGACAGGTGGGGTGGGGTGGCGGTTACGTGTCTCTTTTCAGATGACTGGTTTGGTAGGTTTCCCAAAGGAGAAGTCTTTCTAGGTTTACAGTTTCATTTTACTCGCACAAGGACAGGAAAATTCACAACTCACAGACACAATAGCCCTAAATCCCAAAGTACATCAAGAAATGTGCCCTGTTAGAGTTCTAGTCATTTTTGGTTTTAATTTTACAAAGATTTGCAATAGCAGTTGTTTCCCCCTCTATCTAAATGAGATAAGGACTCTTGTTGAATCATGTCTTGTGTACTTGACCTTTTTTTAAACGCCCACACAGCGCTCAAGCCTGCTGCATTATAAAGTCCGGGTGTTGGCCTCACAAACACACACCAAGTAAGCCTACAGCTGAAGCTCTCACACTAGTGAATGAATCACCTCTTCGAAAATGAACTGAGCAAAAAAACCGGAAAGATCATCTCTGGACACGTCCAAGTTGGCTTTTGGGAAATGCAGCATAACCGCGCTGCTGTAGCGAGTGAACGCCTACTACATTGTCATGACTAGATTTATCTTTGGTTTAGGGATTTTGTGTAAACAGACCTTTGGCGTCATTTCCCTGCTGCGTGAAAGCTTGAAAGTTTACATGTGTACAGCACTACTCCGTAGTGCCTTTTAAGTACAGGTTGAGACAAGGCTATTTTCTGTGGTATGCCTGAGGCCCCATGCTGCTTTCTTTCACTGACATCAATTTGCGGACGTACCGCATGGTGATGATAATGGCGCCGTATTGGAAGAAGAGTGTGTCCTACCTTTCACAGCTGGCTGTAAGATAACATCTCTTTGACCTATTTGAGAGTGAAAGGAGAAGGAAGGGGGGGAAAAAAAAACCAACCTGCTCTTCCCACATGGTTCAGCATACGTTGCCTGTTGGGTCAGGTCACACACAAGGTGTGAAATATAAGGCGAACAGACAATTTCGAGTTTACTTGCTCGTGGGCTTCTTGAAAATCACAGCTGGTAAGGCAGTGAGTCATTAAGTTTCCAGCTTAAGGTAGCAGGATGTGAATAAAAACAGGGAAGAGCTGCATTTTTGTGTGCTGTGGCACAAGTGAAGACTTAACAGAATAACTGCTAATGTGATTGTTGGAGTATTTGGTAGTCTATGTAGAAACATTGTATCATGAACTCCACAGACCAGTTATTATGATGGAGTAGCTGTTTGGTAGTCGCTTATATCGGAGGCCAGTGCACAAAGATGCACAACTTGACGCAGAAACCGTAAAATAAGCAGTGGAAAACGCAGCTAGTGAGTCATTTTTGACTTAATGCAACCAAAAGATACTTTCAGCAAACTACTTCAAACTCACCTCATGCTGAAAGTTGATTTATCTTTAATTTATGGGTAGCCACCTGGTGAGGGCTATAAGGCTTGGTTGTTATGGATTACTGTGTAACAAGCAAAGAAGGCTTATGATGATGCTTTACAGCACCAGGTGCAGTGCAGTGAAAAGAAAAGGTTCCCTTTATGATGTTCCTGTAATCAGGATGTAACGTCTCCATATGCTCATAAACCGATTTGAGAGGGATTTCGCAAAAAGACGAGGTCGAGGGTAATCAATGTCTTTTCCCGTCACCAGATTTTACTGCAACTGCAGCTTATTGTAAATTAGTCCTGAAGGTGAAAAGACATTTCCTGTAAAGACGGTGTTAAAAATTGGTGTTCTGAAGAGGTCCGAGACAAGTGATAGCAAAGTGCACTCATGCTGTTACTCAATAATTCTTTTTATGTCCAGTAAGTTTCCTGTTCTTATAAACGAAAGCTCTGCTTAGCTCATGGGTCGGCAACCTTTATTGTCAAACGAGCCATATTTGTGTCTAAATAGGTGGCTACTTATTTAAGCTTTTTGTTATATACTGTTTGTGCTTAACAAAAGAATTCCCAAGTTTGGGATACATTTCCAACATGACTTTTTTTTTTTTTGTTTGTTTGTTTTTTTTAAACACATTATCCATGGCTGGGGAGCCTAAATATTTGTGTGTGCATCCATTGATGTGGTCTGCATAATTAAAATGGTTGAGTGAGATTCTTACATAATAGGGATGCAAGTAGCCCCCACCACCACCACACACACCTACACCCCTGTGGCTTTTATTGTATTTAACATGAAATGAAAGAAGAAATTAAAACTGCTTCTCATAATTGGGTGACTTGAGGATAAATGGAAAAAGATGAATGCGTTTTAATTTTTTTTCTTAAACCTTTTTCTTAAAAGTATTTTATTTCCTGTCATATGCGGAAGCAAATGATTCAATTTCTTACATTTATCAACCAGCATTTTATGCCAGTAAAAATACACTTTAAGCAGACCAGTCATTCAGCTCGAATACATCATATACTTCTGCAGTTTAATTGAACACGAATCAATTAATAATTTCCACCAGTCGATTCCTGCAAGTAGAGTTCTGAGCTGTGGCTGTCGGTTCAAAAGCTTTTAGTAAAATGTGGTTCATGCTGAAGAGCAGCAGTGAAATGTGTGGCATTAAACTGTTGTGGAGAGAATGTATAGTCACAAGGTGCTGCTGACAGCAGTGACTCATTGTCACGTCACTGTGACACAGGCTGAGCGGTGCTGCTGGAGAAACTCACACAAATCGACTGAATTCGTGGAATTTCGTTTGGCTCGAGTTAATGAAGTCTGTAAATCAGTAAAGTCTGTAGCTTGACTTGCTGTCCAAGTATTTGGGACAAGCAAGACTTCATGGCAGGGCAAAGTCCCCTTCTGTCGTGGTTAATAAGTAATCAGATTATTTGGTAAAATATACAACTAGATGACCAAACTGTGACTCAGCAGTCTGAAAAACATAAACAGCTGAAGTTGTCTTGGCTTAAAACAATGATGGAATATAACTTTTTACTCAGTTCTTACTGATAAATAGTTATTTACTGAATGATCTTACTTTATTCTGCCTTATATTGCAGAGGGAAATGTTTTGTCTCTACTCTTTTGACAGCCTTAAACTGTTTTCACAAATTAACTTCCAACAATGTTGGGAAATGCACACATGTACCACACACCACTTTAGAGGTGTTCTCACTAATGGAGATGCTCAGACTGGTTAAGGTGAGGATGCTGCTTGAGTAGAGCATGCATGAGGGAGAAAACATGATACTCACTAGCTGTGAAGTCTCACAGTGATTACCTGCTATAGTCTTGCATGGACACAATCAGACATTAGACAGACTTGACTGTGTAATGTCTGAGCCGATTGAGTCGGATATTCACGGGCTCACATGCAGCTCTGTCAGGGAATGTCTGGAAATGTTTGGGGCCAAAGTCCGCTTCAGTTACTGGTAATGACTTGAAACAGAAAATCATGAGCAGTTTATAAAATGTATTGAATTGTGAGAGACTAAGTGTTGCAAGTTTATATATTAATATATTATAATTACTTGCAGCAAAAAGGTTCCTGGTTGGCTGGGAATTTGTTTAGCACAAAAGGTGGGGAATTCCCAGGTTACATCAGCCAAACTATTAAGCAAGAAATATAAGAGCCATAGCTTAAGTAAGTAGAATAATAAAATGTATATGAAAAGAGAAAATGGCTCAATGAGGCAAAATGTATGCAAAAGGGAACAAACGGTGAAATTAATTAAATAATCTGAAACATTTAAATGAAGTAATGGAATGCCATGGAAGAGAGCATGCTTCACTGCCTGTCCAGTGAGTGGTGCAGAGGGTGGTCCAGTTTATCTGGGATGGATAACCTTTCCCCTCCACCTCAGCCACAGTTATTTGGGTGCTGGGTTCAAAGGCTCATCAGCCAGTGGAGGAATTTAAACAGTGACGACAGAATTCCCACGGCATGTGGTATGGATCCATTCCTACAGTTAGAGCTTTAATATCCAGACCACGGAAACACTTTCACATTAAAAAAATCAGGGATGGCTCCCTTTTTTTTTTTTTTTTTTTTNTCCATAAATGGTGTCTGTGTGGGTTTCTTCAATTACTTTGTTGTCCTCGCGCAATCTAAAGATTGTTGTTCAGTTAAGTGGTGATCCTAAATTGGCCGTAGGTCTGGATGTGAGCATGTGAATGGCTATCTGTCTCTGTTATTCCTGTAATAGACTGGTGTGCCCTGTGACAGCTGGAATAGGCTCAAGCCCCCCATGACCTTTAGTTGCATAGGTGGTAGTGAAATACATGGAGTCAACAGGTGTTGTTTTTTTTGTTGTTTTCTTCTCGGTCTTTATTTTGCATTCTTTTCTTTTAACTAAAAGATCTGAATGCTGCTGTGGTCCCTGTAAAAGTATTTGAGTCTTTGAAATAAATAAATGAAAGCAGCCAAAATGGCACGACATGCTCAGCTTTAAAACTTACAAACAAAAATAAACAGAACTGTTATTGATGGGAGAGCAGAATGTAAGACACCATCCTCTAACTGCAGGAAGTGGGCTGTGTGAACGACGACTCCGGAGGAGATAAGGAATCAGAATTTCTTCACCGCAGATCACGCTGCTTAAGAACACACACACAGATCATTGTGTGAAGCGGTGTGCTCTGTGCACATATGCTTGTTCTTTTTTTTTGATTGAGGACAAGTGGATGTTTTGGAGTAATTTGAGTGTGTTTTTATTGCTTATGGCCTGTCTATTTATCTGTATAATGTGGGTAACTTCAGTAAGAAACCATAGTTGACACGGTTTCCAGTTTAACCACTTGTGTAAATGTAATTAATGTAAGTTATCAATTAGACATCTAAAGTGTGTGTGTGTTTTTTGTTTTTTTCTTTTTCAGCAATTATTGGCTGTCACAATGTGACTGTTACAGGGAATGACACCACCTGTAGCAACGTTAGCTGCACCGGTAAGTTTAGAAGTAAACTATGCTTGTAAATACCAGAATGCAAATTAACATTTTACATTAACGTGATGTTTTAGGCTCAAGGAGAGTCAGCAGATTCTGTATTTGTGTACCAAAGATATATCTATATCTATATATATCTCTATCTATCTATATCTATATCTATATATAGAGAGAGATAGATAGAGAGAGATAGAGAGAGATAGATAGATATATATCTATCTATCTCTATATATCTATCTCTATATATCTATAGATATATAATCTTCAAATTTAAAGAGATAAAATTGTCTGCAGATTCTGTTTGGATCTAGCTAACTAAGGTGTGTTGATGTCTGAGTCTCTGGGTCTTTCCCTCGTTTGTCTTTGCTTATGTCCAAAAACTTGTCTGGGTTTGTAATGTTTAAAGACTGTGGTGTAATTTATGGGCATAACCTTCTCTTGCTTTCCTCTTTACCTCCTGTGTTGGTGTTGGTTCCCTGTCCAGCTACACTGGCTTCAACTGTCCCAATGGTCACTAATACGACCACACCCACTACAGTCCCCCATACCTCTGTAACCACCTCTAACAGTACCACAGGTAACCGTTCTCTAAAATCCTCAGCTTTTTTTCCCTTGTGTAGTGTGTGTTAAGATTGAAGTGGGCTCATAATAAAATTATGAGGATCTTTGAAAGTTGTAATCCTTAAGAGTTTCATGGAATCAAACACACATTTTTGATACCTGATGCTGCTTTATTTTGAAAGTTTCTAAGTAGTCTTTGATTGTGGTAACTAAAAGTACAATAAGGAGCAGCCGCTCGGGCTTAGGAGCCAGTTAGCGGTGCTATGGAAAAAATGTGTATTCCCCATTTGCGTAGTGAGTGGCTGCTGAAAGCCGCATGCCCATTGCCTGGTGAAATCTGTGCAAAGAGGGTGCTGCACCAAAAACCTTATGATCGCACTGGTCTCTCCCATAGTTTGCGTGGAAGACGCTGACTTGTCTGCAAACACTTACCATTCACTTTCTGACCCGTAGTTATAGTGAAGTTGTAATGAAACTTGAAATAGTGCGCTTTTCAGTGCAGCACCAGTCATATAGTGCCGTGAAAAAGTATTTACCGCCGTCCAGCTCATCCCACAGATTTTAATATTAGATAACCCTAAATACAAAATACTTTTTTTTTTTTTTTAAATATTATTAAGGGAAGTAAGCTATCCAAACCTACGTGGCACCGTGTATTAAAAAAACAAACAAGTAATTGCTCACTCTTGTTAACTCATGAATTAACTGTGGTTAACCACATTTTCTGGAAAACTGATCTCAGTTTTGATTACTGCCAGCCCTGATGAATCAAACCACCTAAACAGAACTCCTCTGACAAAGTGAAGTTCATTGAAAGATCTCAAAAAACACATCATGCCATGATCAAAGAAACAGCTGAGAAACAAAGTCACTGACATCTATCAGTCTGGAAATGGTTACAAATCAATTTCTATGGCTTTAGGACTCCAGTCAACCACAGTGCCAGCCATTATCCACAAATGGAGAAAACTGGGAACAGTGGTGAACTGTGCTAAGAGCAGCCAGCCCAAATTACTGGTGAATTTTGAAATTTGCTCTCTACCAGGAAATCTTTAAGGAGAGTCCGCCCATTAGCTTAAACGCCCTTAGGTTATGCAGGAGGACAGTGATCTGAAACACACCAGCAAGTGGGTGGATGGACCACCCCCGTCCCCTAAAATATATTTGAAAACTGATTAATTTCCCCACAAAATACCCTTTTTTAAGCACAAAGTTCTTCATTAAATGACTGACAAATACAGGCATCATTTAAATCCTCTTTAAGGTAGCGACTCTTACTTTTCAGAAGCTTGAGGGAAAACGTCACACAGAGCAAATAAATTCCTTTTGCAGGAGCTGGTTGGTGTGTGGATTGGTCTATTTTCAGGTCTGATTGAGTTACAGGCACCACACCTCCAATTCCCGCCCAACTTCACTGTGACCAGCTGATGCTATTTTAGAAAAGAACTTGAATCATATGAAGCATAAAATCAGATTTCAGTGAGTCCAAACCACTAACATGTTGGTGCACTTCAAATGGGTGGAATCAACATTTAAACTGTATCAGCTGATGCATCAAGTGCATGCTCTACTCAATTCAAGCATGTGACTGATACAAAGCACAACATGGTAATTCCTGATGCCATGCGGCAGTGTTGTTGTAAACTGAAAATTAAAGTCCATTTATCTCCTTAATGCCAGCAGGTAATTACTAGTATTTATTTCTTTATTGCATTTCTCAACACACTCACTGAACGCACTGACAGATCCATGAGTTTAAAACTTATGCTCCTCCCTCACCCTTTATCATCACTATTTGTGATCTTGTAGGATGGAAAAATGGCTCATCCAGCCAGAAACGTGTATGTGTTCATAGTGTAGCTAAACAAAGTGTAACTATAGCATTAAATCAGGACGGTTGTCACCAGATCAACCAGGAATGAAATCTTAAGGATTACAACCTGAAACTCATCACATAACCAGCTTGTATAGAGGCTAATAGATGGATTTTTACTCTGATTCTACTGCAGCCAATAAAACTGCTACCACTGTTGCACCGACTCAGCACACCAACAGCTCGACCACTACTTCAGGTAAGTTTAACATATGACGGACCGTTCTTGAATTTGTCCTGTAATGGACAGAAACGACAGTGACTGATTTGTTGTCCTTTGTGCTTTTGTCAGCTGCAACCAACACGACAGTTACCCCAACACCTGCCCCTCACAAGAACTCGACCTTCGACGCTGCAAGCTTCATCGGTGGAATAGTGCTGGTCCTGGGCCTGCAAGCTGTCATCTTCTTCCTCTACAAATTCTGCAAGTCCAAGGACCGCAACTACCACACCCTTTGAAATGGCCGCAGTTTAAGATCCGCGTCACTCGACCTATCCTCAGCAACTAGACCCCTCCAGAGAAAGCTCCCCGATAAGCACGCACTCATCAGAGTGGTCTCAAACAGTGTTTCCAAGCAGGTTTCTGATTTCTTATATATATTTTTAACTCTTTCATTTTTGAGGCACTTGCAGTTTTAGCCTGTATTAGTGCTGCTGTTGTAGTC
>JASGAU010359087.1:0-29946 GCA_030220045.1 Australoheros facetus
TTTCTAGGCGTAGCCAGGTGGCGGAAGGCTTCTTCCTTGGTGGCCTCAGAGTCTCATCTCTGCTCTTTGCAGATGATGTGGTCCTGTTGGCTTCATCAGACGTGACCTCCAGCTCGCAGTGGAACGGTTCGCATCCGAGTGTGAAGCGGCCGGCATCTCTAAGTCTGAGGCCATGGTCCTCAGCCGGAAAAGGGTGGAGCGCCCTCTCCGGCTCAGGAATGAGTTCTTGCCCCAAGTGGAGGAGTTCAAGTATCTCCGGGTCTTGTTCACGAGTGATGGGAGAAGGAGCGGGAGATCGACAGACGGATCAGGGCTGCTTCCGCAGTGATGCGGACGCTGCACCGTCTGTTGTGGTGAAGAGAAAGCTTAGTGTAAAAGCGAAGCTCTCGATTTACCGGTCGATCTATGTTCCTACCGTCACCTATGGTCACGAGCTTTGGGTAGTGACCGAAAGAATAAGATCGCGAATACAAGCGGCAAAAATTAGTTTCCTTCAAAGGGTGGCTGGCCTCTCCCTTAGAGATAAGGTGAGGAGTGCGGCCATCCAGGAGGGGCTCAGAGTAGAGCCGCTGCTCCTCCACATCGAAAGGAGCCAGTTTAGGTGGCTCGGGCATCTGATTAGGATGCCTCCTGGGTGAGGTGTTCCGGGCATGTCCCACCGGGAGGAGGACCCTTGGTAGACCCAGGACACGCTGGAGAGGTTATATCTCTTGGCTGGCCTGGGAATGCCTTCGGGTCCCTGCGGATGAGCTGGAGGAGGTGGCTGGGGAGAGGGAAGCCTGGGCTTTTCTGCTTAGGCTCCTGCCCCCGCGACTCGGTCCCGGATAAGCGGAAGAGAATTGATGGATGGATGGACAACTCTATCTGTTGTTCTCTTTCTGGGCATCTCAATGGGGGGAAAAAAATCATGCTTGATATTTATAACTGATAGGGACTTTGTAATGTGTTAGGAATGAAAGGATGCCACATCATGTGATGGAAATGAAAATGATCAACCTACAAAGGGCTGAATTCAAAGACACCACAAAAAAAAATCAAAGTAAAAAAAATGATGCGGCAGGCTCTTCCATTTGAAATTTTACTGCAGCAACTCAAATTGAGACTCAGACGTTTGTATGGTCCCCTCATGCTTGTATGCATGCCTGATGACTATGTCTTTCTGTCGATAATGAGACGTCAGATGGTGTCCTGAGGATTTCCTCTCGGGTCTGGACGAGGGCATCACTGAGCTCCTGGACACTGTGAGGTGCAACCTGGTGGTGTTGGATGGACTGAAACCTAATGTCCCGGTGGTATTCCATTGGATTTAGGTCAGGCAATGTGGGGCCCAGTCAATGGTATCAATTCCTTCATCATCCAGGAACTACCTACATGCTCTTGCCACATGAGGCTGGGCATTGTTGTGCACCTGAGGAACTCAGGACCCACTGCACCAGTAAAGGTTATGACAATGGGTCTAAAGATTTCATCCAGATACCTAATGGCAGTCAGGGGGCCGTTGCCTAGTCTGTAGAGGTCTGTGCGTACCTTTTTATATGCTTCCCAAGATCATTACTGACTCACCACCAATCTGGTCATGCTGAACGATGTTACAGGCAGCATAATGTTCTCCGAGAGTATAAACCTCTGCCAAGGCAGCTCACTCTCTGGGCAGTATTTACTTTTAATGGAATAGTATTGTGTTTTGTATGTGCTCATTTTGATTCTTTTGTTCTTTTTAAATGTACTTTAAGTGCATGAAAAATCAGATAAGGCTAGTGTGACAGATGTTTACGTGGATTACACAAACATTATGCAGAAATAGGTAATGATAATAAGTATTGATTTGCAATTTGGACACGAATAACAAGTTTTTTAAACAAAATGTTATTTGACCAATAAATCACTGAGTTGACCTTCAAGACCTTGGTGGATGTAAGGTAGATTTTAATGAATTGTTAGCATGACCCCTCTCTACACCTCTACAAAGTTTTATCAGAAGTCATTCAAAACTTTTCGAGCTTTCGTGTTTACAAACAGAATGATGTGCACGCACGCACGCAAACACTACCAAAAACACCTCTTTGCTGGAGGTGATTCCATCCATTCATTTTCAGACTGCGCTTCAAAGACGGATAGACACTCTGACCAGGTATCTCCATTTAATGCACACCCCTCACATCTGAACAAATGATTCCACATATATTATCTTGTGTCTTGCAGCTGCTGGATCAGAGCAAGACATTTAATGAGCTTTATCTCTGTGGCAGAGGAGAGCAGCTATATGAAAAGCCATTTAACTTCTCAAACCACTTCATTATTTATCATTGCTTTGCCATGGCTGGCTGGCTGGTCTGAATTCTAATAGAAATTTTTGTGTGTGTTTTGTGTTTGGGTGTTCATCATTTATTCATGCATGAATTTTAGATTTTAAAGCTAACTGAAGACCAAAAAATAACTAAAATGATAATTAAAATCACTAAATAATAAATTCATCTATACATTTGCAAACCTTTCTAAAAACTTACTATCACATTGTCATGGTGTGTTTTGAGTGAAGAAACTGAGTCCTCTGCATCTGTTTCATATTATACATGACAGTGAAACAAGAGGGAATAGTTTTATTGCATTCAAAATCTACTTAATCTCTCTCATTGTATTTCATAGCTGATAATTGCTTGGTAAAATAATCAGATTCTTTCTACAAAAAAAAAGAAAAAAGAATGAGAGAATTTGAAATAGATAATTTTTCCTCAGACTGAAACACATTCACAGAACTGTGTATTTGCATGACTAAAGAAAGGACTAATTCCGACCTCGGTGAGCTTTTCCTGGCACAAACATTTTGCTGAGTTTCCACAGAATGAAGAGGATGAGGAGGGAGATGAGACATTTTACGGTGTGACATTTTCTGAATGCACCCCACTGTTTACAAAGAAACCTCTCTCTTCTAACATTTTCACTCCTCATTTCTGTCTCCTCTCCCTGTAGCCAACTGTGTGGCTGCATCCAAACTGCTCCACCTACTAATGAAAAATTCCACAGCAACCATGTTGTTATCTGGCCTGTGCTTCAGCAGTGGGTTATTTAGCTCTCGTCCCCCAGAGGGACTGTGCAGGCCAGTGAAGGTCACCTCACGCTAGGAGAGGGGGTGTCAAAGGAGACAGGCTGGAGATT
Source organism: Australoheros facetus (assembly GCA_030220045.1). NCBI lineage: Eukaryota > Metazoa > Chordata > Actinopteri > Cichliformes > Cichlidae > Australoheros > Australoheros facetus. The sequence continues at coordinate 3,157 of JASGAU010359087.1, forward strand.
ACCTGCTGAGACTGACCTCATATTCACACACACCTCATCTATCATTCTTTTTTGTTTTGTTTTAATAGGACTTTTAGTCTTTGTTTCCACCCTACTCTGTCAGTATTTCCTCCTTATCAAGTGACTCAATGTAAAACACTTTAACATCGTGGTAGGTTATAGTGTTATAATGCTGATTTCAAATACATGTCTTTCTTGTTTTAATGTTGTTTCACTGCACCTCATTACCAGATACAACATATTGCCACATGTGTTCACTCACTCATCCAAATCATTGAATTCAGTTGTTCCAATCACTTCCATGTCCACAGATGTATAAAACCAAGCACCTAGTCTGCTTTTCCAAACATTTGTGTAAGAATGGGTTGCTCTCAGGAGCTCAGTGAATTCCACTGTGGTACTGTGATAGGATGCGACCTGTGCAACAAGTCCAGTCTTAAAATTTTCCTTGCTACTAAACATTCCACTGTCAACTGTTAGTGGTATTATAACAAAGTGGAAGCAATTGGGAATGACAGCAACTCAGCCACAAAGTGGTAGGCTATGTAAAATGACAGAGGGAGGTCAGTGCAGGCTGAGGCGCATAGTGCGCCAACTTTGTGCAGACTCAGTCGCTACACACTTTCAAACTTTATATGGCCTTCAGATTAGCTCAAGAATATCACGTAGAGAGCTTCCTGGAATGGGTTACTTCACCAAGTGCAATGCAAAGTGTCAGATGCAGTGGTGTAAAGCCACTGGATTCTAGAGCAGTGGAGATGTGTTCTCTGTGACGAATCACACATCTCCATCTGGCAATCCGATGGACGAGTCTGGATTTGGCGGTTGCCAGGAGAACAGCACTTATCTGACTCCATTGTGCCAAGTGTAAAGTTTGGTGGAGAGGGGATTATGGTGCGGGGTTGTTTTTCAGGAGCTGGGCTCAGCCCATTAGTTCCAGTGAAAGGAGCTCTTAATGCTTCTGCATTTTGGACAGTTTCATGCTCCTAACTTTGTGGGAACAGTTTGGGCCCCTTTCTGTTCTAACATGACTGCGCACCAGTGGACAAAGCAATGTCTATAAAGACATGGATGAGTGAGTTTGGTGTGGAAGAATTTCACTGGCCTGCACAGAATCCTGACCTCAACCTGGTAGAACACCTTTGGGATGAATTAGAATGGAGACTGTGAGCCAGGCCTTCTCGTCCAACATCTGTGTCTGACCTCACAAATGCGTGTCAAAAATTCCCACAAACACACTCCTGAACCTTGTGGAAAGAGTTGAAGCTGTTACAGCTGCAAAGGATGGGCCGACATTATATTAAACCCTATGGATTAGGAATGGGATGTCACTCAAGATCATATGGGTGTGAAGGCAGAAGAGTGAATATTTTTAGCAACTCTAGCAACTTTAGCAACAGTAGGGGAAATAATTCTTTGATCCCGGGCAAATTTGTACATTTGCTCACTCCCAAAGAACTGCGCAGTCTCTAAATTTGATTGTAGTTTCATTTTAATGAGACAGAATATCAGCCTGTAATCCAGAAAAAAACACATTACACAAAAGTTAGAAATTGATTTGCATGTCATTGAGTGAAATAAGTATTTGATCCCTCAAGCAAAACATGACTTAGTACTTGGTGAAGAAACCCTTGTTGCAAGAGGTTTCATGTAGTTGGTCACCAGGTTTGCACACATCTCAGGAAGGATTTTGGCCCACTCCTCTTTACAGAAACTAGATCCTTTTGATTTTTTGACTGCCACTTGGCAGCTTGAAGCTTTAGCTCCTTCCACAGGTGTTCTATAGCACTGATGTCTGGAGACTGGCTGGGCTATCCATGACCTTAATGTTCTTTTTCTTTAGCCACTCCTTTGTTGCCTTGGTGGTATGTTTTGCTTTTATGCTGGAAGAACTATCCACAGCCCATCTTCAGTGTTCTGGCTCAGGAAGGAGGTTCTCGTCCAAGAGCTGTACTCTAAGTATATTGCCCTGTCCACTGGCTCCACGGTGCAGATAAAGTTGTGATCTACCCTTAGCAGAAAAAGAGCCCCAAAGCGTTTCCACCTCCATGCTTGATTGTGGGCATGGTGTACTTTAATGTTCATACTCAGCATTTTTCTTCTATCAAACACTCCCGGTCGAGTTGATGCCACAGAGCTTGATTTAGGTTTCATCTGACCACAGCACTTTCTCCCAAGCCTTCTCTGAATCATTTAGATGTGCCTCCACAACATTTGAGCAAGGGTACCTTGCAGGTGCTGCAAGATTTTAGTCCATTTTGTGTTACCAATCGTGTTCTTAGTGACTGTGGTCCCAACTGCCTTCAGATCATTAACAAGGTCCTCCTGTCATCCTTCATCTTGTGATAGTTTCCACTTTCTCTTCACTCTTTTACTTTGTGTGCACATTGTAGCCATAGTAATTGAATTGTTGACATCTTGTTAAAGACATAAAATAAAAACTTAACAGTAAGTGAATCTAACAAAGCAAAATAAAAGGGCAGGAGAAAAAAGTTATTGTTGGAGCTTTTTTAGCAGTCATCAACTCAATTTTACCACAATTCACATTTAAGTCATAAACTACTGCAAACATAGCAGATGCCAAAATGGCTCTTTTGAGCTTTTGCCATTAGCTTGCTCCATGCTATGTTAGTTTTTGAGCTAGCAACCAGTGCACCGCTGCTGATGTGTGTTATTGTAAAACACAGACTGTAAATGAAAGCTTGATTTGAACTTTCAGGCCTGAAAAGTGAATCCAGTGCGAAAGTGCCTTAAACCAGCTTTGTTTCTAAACACAACTTGTAAAAGAAGTCATCAATGGCTATTGAGGGTGCAGTGTCAGTTTCACAGTCAGATCAGCCCACTGCCTGCCACGTTGACCTTGAAAAGCTTAGAAGGAGACAGCGAAAATGTCAAAGACTGCACAACAGACTGACTCCGATCAATATGTGACTTTCTCAGAATATTAAAAGGGTCAGATTCTATTAATTCTATTAATTTATTTGCTCTGATACAGAGAGACTAGTGTTGGATGGTCTGCTCTATAATCCAGCCTTCCTGTTGTCTCTGTGTGTGACTGCTGATGACAACAGCCTCATACAGCAGCAAACAAAGTTAACATGCACCCATTAGGGTAGCATTGTCCACTCTAAATAATCACTTTGATTATTGAATTTAATTTAAATATTCAGCTTAAAGCATTTTCTAATTATGTCTTTCTTTAATGCCTAGAACTGGGATGGCAGAAGGACATGAATGTATACAGCCCATTCACAGAGGTGTCAGGTGTTGCTTCTGTCCCACAGTTTAGCTGTGTAAAATGAAAAACTTAAGATATTTCTAGAGTAATTTTGTGAGCATGAAAAAAGTAAAGCAAAGTTGACAGTCATCAGCTGATGCTGTGATGGCCATAACTGCACTCTGTGTCCAGTGAATGGATCTGCTGTGTTTTCCTCCTCTTCCTGTCTGTGTTGCTGTGTGAGTTTTGCTCTGTGAGGTGTGAGTGTTGTCTGTGCTGAAAGAAGAATTTGTGGTGAGGTCGTTTTCTTTAGTCCAGTGTCTGCACTTCTGTTAGAGAATGAACCTGCAACCAGTTCACAGGTTATAATGTAGTCAGTTGTTACTGTGTTGGCACGATTGTACTCTTACTGATTAACCATGAATGCCTGTTTCTCTGTAACGATGGCAATCTCACTGGGAACAATGCAAACACAGAATCCATCAATTTGACTTGAAGTGTAGAAAAACAGTGCCAGGGTGAATGTGTGTGAATGGGTCAATGAAGACATGTTATATAAAGTGCTTTGAGTGCTCAAGTGGAGCAAAAAAGCTTTATATAAGAACTAGTTTGCTTACCATGGTTCAAGATCCAAATCACTGTTTAAAAAACAATATTTTTTCCTTTTTTCTTTAGAGCTGTGAGGCTCAGCAGCTTCCCCACACAAAACTTTGTGTGTGAAGACCATTTAAATGAACTTGAAGGAATTTGAGGGAACATTTAGCCCACTTGGTGTCATTAAGAAGTTGCTTATGTTGAAGTAAATGCACATGAAGTTAGCGATGCCTGGAGCCCAGATGTTTTCCTTTTGATGGACTCAAGTTTGACCTTTGTTAATTAGGTGGCAATACAAAAAAAATCTGAATACATTTTACACACAGGTTTCTTTTTATGTCAGGATCTCAAAGAGTAATTTTTTCTTTAACTACAGGAAATATTTTGATTGTGGCATTTATGTTCATTTAATTATTTTGTTCTCTGTGCTGTTATATGTATGACTGAGGATTGCTATTTGGAGTTTTATGACTGTTGTTTTTTTGAGTTCTAGCTTTGCATGTGGCCAAACCGTTTTCCACAAACCACAGCTGAGGATAGGCAGCATTTGTCCCGGCTGGCTTCATGCTCCTCTCTACATTCGGCCTCCATCACTCACATCAATCGCACTACTTTCCTCCTCTTTCCTCTCTTGTTGCTTTTGTTTTTGTGATATTTCTTCCTGAATTTTCTTCTCAGACTACATTCTTATGGCTCAAGCACATCTGGAACACATCAGCCCTTGTATCAACTGTGATTAACATTTTTTTTATTTACACACATGCATCTGCACACACATCCTGAGATCTGATACAGCACTCCAGCCTGTTCCCCCACTGACAGAGAGGAAGCAGGTATGATGCAACGTTTTCCTGTTCAGACAGAATTTGTTGTTGTATAATTTCATGATGCAACTGGCTGAATTATCTCAGCTGGCTTAGCAACTCAGGGAAAGATTGTTCACCTTTAACAGTGACACACTTGGCATCAGAGTCAGAAGGGTGGGTTCAGAATGGCTCTGTCTCTTCAGTTCTCTCAGTATCCCGACTTAAATGCTTGTTCAAATATCAAATAACTTTTTGGGATCAGCTAAGTGTCCATATCACAAGAAAAGACAGCAATTAATTGGATTTTAATCTCAGTAGCTTTAAACAATTATGAAAATGAAGCTGATAATAGGGCAGGGCTGTCAAACTCAATCACAGAACGGGCCAAAATTGAAAACACAGTTTAAGTCACGAGCCAAACAGGATTAAGCTTTATTGAACAGGATACGACTGAAAATATTTTAATCATCAATATGAATTTGAATGGCCAGAATACAGAAACCTTTTCCTCAACACATTAAATAAAATATATATTCTTGGAATGAACCAAGAACAAAACAGGTCTAAAGTGCACTGTTATACTTGGACTTGTGCATCTTTGATTTAATGAAGGCTGTCATTAAATCAGTGAAGATACACAGAAAATGATGTCAGACACCAACCAGGGAGAAGCAAAGTGACAGAACAAAATTCTCGTTCCTTATGCAGCAGGTTTGTCAGAGAAACTGAAGAATTGTCTCCAAACGTTGCTACAAAAAAATTCTACAGTGCTCCAAAAATGTAAATCACACATCAGGTCTTGATGAATGAAATATTCCGGTTGAAAGTCTTTACTGATGTATATTATCTAATTTGTTCAGAACAAAATAATGCAACAGTCATTGGAAACCAAAACCATAAACTCTTTGAGGTGTGGATTAAAAAAAAATCACAGCAAAAGTCAAAGTTAAAATTGTTGAGGTGTTTTATCAGACCATCTCTTTGTTGTGAAGTAAATATTTTAGCATTTAAAAGTAGCAGTTTAGAAAATGGCTTAAAGTAAAGGTTTGTGTTATTGTAATGCCTGTGCAGTTATTTGTAGTGTATTATGTAGTATTTAACATCCAATAAACCAAACATACCAAAAAAATCCAAAGTTAATTTGTTGACCACTAGGCTCATAAAAACAAATCAAACACATCCATGAGAACTCATTCGGGTATCTGAATCAGATGACATCTTGTATTTCCTGCCTGCATGTATGTGTCACATGTCTGTAGTAAATGGGCTCTTCTCGTGACAAGGAAAGTTCAGCTTCTGAGAAGGAAGAGAATTATAGATACTTCTGCCGTGGTCAGCAGAACACCCACAAATGGTGGATGCTATGGCAGTTTCCCCACTAAACAAAAAAACCGATGGCAACAAGAAACCCACTGTTTAACACATGCGCTGTGCTGTGTCTTTGCATCAGCTGTATTATATTTAACTTACAAGCCCATGTGGTAATTCTGAGGCACTTGCTCAGCTTACTGAATCAACAGTTATTCTACCCTGGGTGAGTTTGTAAATCATGTTTTGGATCTTTGGGTGTCTTTTGCTGCCAGAAAAGCAATACAAAAGACTTATTGCTTGAAAAAAAAAAAATTGCTGCGTTGGCTCGAGCTTCACTGAAATCTTGAGGCTGCGGGTGAGCTGCTCTGTTCTGCTCTGTCTGTTCACTTGCTATCTGCACTGCGGGAGGCACAATGCCACTTATTTAACCTGTTATCCACCAGTAACCACTGACAACCTTTTCTGTTGTTTTAAATAATGAGAGAAACCCTCAGCAGCGAGCTAAGCTGGGAGCTTGTTCTCAGCAGCTCGTGGTGACAGATGTGATAGATTGTGGATTGGTGTATGTTACATTAAAGCTCCATGGGACATGACAAAAGATTAATGATGGCCCAAATGCAATGCAGCAGGAGCAAGTGTGTGGAGGGAGCTGTGAGTTGGAGGAGGAAGAGAGAAGAGAGGAAGGAGAAGAAGCTTGTGAAAAGCTGGTTTTACTTCCTTCTTGGGGTTATGTGTCTATTGTTTGTGAATCATGTTTGCTTGTTTTGTCCTTGTTGACTTTCAAACTGTTAAAAATCTCTTTCTAAAAGCTTTTTCAAGTACCCATGTGTTATAATTTTCATTGTGGTGGAGTTAAAGCTCCAGAGCTTTAATTTTATTCTTTTTAACCACTAAACTCTGTTATTTATGGGTTTATTTAATACCATACCTGTCACTGGATTTCAAAGCTCTCAAGAGGCAACAGAAGACCTGTCATTTTCTTTTGCTTAAATGATCTAATTAGCTTCACAGGAGATACCATGTTGAGGAAGGCTAAAGGTACTGTCTGTTTGACCTTTTTTTTAAGAAAAAAAAAAATCAGGTATCCTGGGCTTTAAGTTCATATTATGGCTTTTTCATGCTTTTGTGTTTGTCCTACTCCCATTTGCGTAGGTTGCGTACCCCTCTGCATAGGCAAATATCTATTATGATAGACACAAATGCAGTACTAGGGATGTCCCAATAGGGTCCCAAAGCTGCCGTTTTTCTGGAACTGAAGGGGGGGGCAGCATATGCCACAAATGTTCTAGTTTGTCTTTACATGTTGCTGCAGAAGAAGAGGGATACTTTTATTTATTACCCCATACCTTTGGAGTAGTGTAAAATAAGCTTTAAAAGAGGGACTCATCCACCATGAATGAAGGGATAGCTGTACTGACCTCTGAATTGAGAGAAAATTATGATTCAGATGAGGGACGTACAGGGTTGGCAGGAACAATAACGATCCAGCCCAGCAACTCGTTATGATTGGCAATTTCTTATATAATTCTCACAATTAAGTTAATTCTCATGCCCTGCAACCTGCCATCCCTTCTAGCTAATTAAAAAGTGATGTCACTGCACCCTTCTTTTTTTTTTTTTCATTCCTTTCATACATTTATTCATAAACTTGCTGAATCTACCTACAGATCTACAACACATGCATAATATGCTGTTGGTAGCCTACACTGCAAAATGCTTTGTTGAATAATGATCAGTTTTGTGTAAGCAAAGACTTTATGACAATCAGGTGACAAAGTCAGAGGCTATAAAAATGAAGTTGATGTCAAAAACTGCATTTTTTTGGAGTAGCCACTATATTCTGGCTCCAAAAAGAGTCAGTCCCCATAGACACCCATGTTAACACACCCTGTTTTACAGCTGTAAACACGTGTTTACAGCTAGGAGAAAAAACAAAACAAAAAAACAGTTTTATGTCCATTTTCCCCCTTTGTAAGAGCTGCAACTTAGTGATTTTTTTTAAAACTCATTCATCTGGATTCAGCTGATTTGATTGACAGCTCTCTTCTAGGTCTCACCTTCACTTTTTCAAGTCACTGAACTGGACCCATCTCCCATATTTGTGCTGTTTTTAATGGAATTATCTCACAAATAATGTGACAACTGTGTGGTACAAACTGTCCAAGGAATTTGTGCGTCAAGTTTGAGTGACAATTTAGTATGTTACTAAACTGTAACTTGACACTTATTAACACGGATATGCGTTTCTGAATGTGTAAATAAAACAGCCCTCCTGTCCCTTACCTGATTTCCCTTTGCAAACAGTAACCATGTCAGTGTTTTGTAGACTTTATATTGACAGGCGGGTCTGTTTGCTTGTTCCTCTCCATTGGTGAGGCAGGTGGAACTAACCAGCTGCATTAATAACTGAACACACACATCACAGTATGTGCAGCTCTTATCTGTCTTTATTTCCCAGTGTCACTCACCTGCTTTTATACTCAGAGATGTGCAGTGCGTTTGATCAGCAGATTGTTGTAATCACACATTTCCTCAGCAGATTACTGTCTGCCACCTGCTGGTTGCAGTTGGAGCTGCAGCAAGTAGAATGGGAGTGACAATAAATTCAAATGTATTCAGTCAGTGCTGCAGTGCTCTGCATGTATTACACTGAGCTTCCCTTCCCACGAGACATCCAGTCATTAGTTGCACAGACTTGGTTGTAGCAAGTCAAGGTGTCCATCAACAATGGTGCAATAATACACAGTAATCAGTCTTACCAGGCCAGGAAGAGTTGTGCTTTCATTGCGTGTAGAAACAGGGACTGTTATACTCCTCCGAATCTTCTACATCTCCTGCTTCTCTTTCTCCTGCTGGCTGTACTTCATTTATCGCCCTACAAAAACTATGCAATTTGGAAATGTGAAGCCTTATGACATTCTTCTAAACTGTGTTATTTTTAGGCCCCAAACATGAAATAATGCACTCGTAGCCATGGAACAATCAAGTTTGCATTTTGCCTCTCATCCTTTTAAATAGAAAAACAAGTAAATACAATAATCATTTTCAGACATTTAGCAGAGAGAGAGAGAGAGAGACAGAATGCAGGAGAGAGAGAACAGAACAATAACATGCAGCAGCTTGGTTACAGTCAGGTATGTATCCATGTTAGAGGGGTGGCTGTAGCTCTGGAGGTACAGCAGTGTGTGAATGCTAGATCAAAAGCACTTAGAAGAAAGTGTTTGTATGAATGGGTGAACCAGAACCGTTCCATTTACAGACTGTTCTTAAAAGATTAATTGAAAAAAATTTTTTTTTATTGTAGCCTGTGGGATGTCACCTGTTGGTATTGGACTCTGCCTTATGAAGTGTCAATACAATTTAGGCCGCAGCTATGTTGTTGCATTGTGTAAGGAGACACACACATGCTGATTGCAGCTACTATAATTTCACTCAGTAGTCTATAAGTTGACATATTTTAGGAATACAACAGTTAGATGGCCAAGTCCTGCTTGCCAGCTGTGTAGCAGTTCATGCATGCATGTGGTATATTTTCAAATGCCCTAATCATTGCTATTGGACTGTTTTTGTATTTCTTTTAAGCATTACTGTTGAGTGATTCCTGGCAACAGCAGCACATGAAAATATGTTGTATACCCTGATTGTGCCTGCTGGAGGATACTGTGTAGCTCTTCCGACAGCTCTTCTTCTAAACAGTCTTGTAGTCGCACACATTAGTCAAACTGCCAGAACAGCTATTAAAGTAACTTGAAGCCTAAAAAAGGACAAAGTCAAGGTTTTGTGCTGGATTTACAAAGTTTTTTTTGTCTGCAGTGTTTTGACGGGGATCTAACCAGAAAAAGTTCACAGCTCAGTGGAGGATCGGACGATTGGGGGGAAGGGGAGGGTGGTGTTCCCAGGTTTTGGATGACCATTAGCTTGCTAGTGCTAATGGCCGCTTCCTCTTGCTAATTGTGTTAATGGCGATGATGCAGCACTGGGCCATCAACCACTGGCTAGAACCCTGCATGACTTAATATGGGATTTTTGCAACATAATGCCTATAATGTGAATAGAATGTAGTGTATAGAATTTTATAGGTTTCATATATGTGAGGGAATGTAGTTACACTTGAAAATATTGATCTTTGAGATACTGTAGCAAATATACCAATACTTACTATGAGAAACCAACGAACTGGTACTGCTGCAACATAAACTGAAACAGATGGACTTGATCATGTCTGAGGTCATATTTATTTAGATAAAATAGATGGTAAGCTTTTTAGCCTGTATTTTTATTACAAAATTATAGTACTGAGCAGAGCCTGTATTTGTATTTGTATTTTTTTTTTAGATAAATGCATATTTAAGTACTACATCTAAACTTATTTTCAGAGAATTCTTCAATGTTTCATCCCTGCTGAATTCTAGCCGTCATGGAACCAGCTGAAGTGTGAAAGTGTTTTGTGAGTCCCTGAGCACAGGATGTGATTCTGGCTGAGTGGCTGATGTGAAGCAATACCCGTCCATTAGCTTTATATGTTAATGCTGCATGGAGGTACTGAATGTTTTTATCAGTGCTGATTTACTGCAGCTTTAAGCGTTGCTTACAGGATGCACATGATTATACTGTGTGTTTACGGCTGTTTGTCACTGTGTTTAGTGGGTTTGAGGGGAGCGGTTCATGTTTTGCTGTAGGAGAGTTAACGGAAGTTTTCACTAAATTCTTTCATACGCGTGGCCATCTGGGAGCTGTGCGTGCGTACGTGTGTTGTGAGCTGTCCAGATGTTTCTGGAAAAGCCCTGTTGAGCAGAGAAGAGGATATGAGCCTGAGTAGGCCCTGCTACCATGGCAACAGGTGTTTCCAACATCGTCTGAACCCTTTGCGTGTGTTTGTGTTGTTGGCTGTGCTTGGGGATGTCAAGGAAGTCCAGAGGAACCTTGTTTTATTACGCTCACAAACTGAATGAGGTTGTCGGCTCTGCAGCTGCACAGTTGTGATGGAGAGACTGTCATATATAGATATATAATAGATACTTTAACTTGTAAACTGCTGTAGATAAAATGGGCTAGTCTAGTGAAAGATATATTTAAAAATGATTGAATGAACTGGAAATACATCAAAATCAAGATGTTTATTTTTTGTTTATGTTGAGGCAAAGAAGAAAAACAGAAATATGAACTGGAATCAATGTTTTGGAGAATTCTTTCATCCATACATTTGTCTGCACTGTCTCTTGTTGCTGATTTGATCTTCTGAATCTCTTAATGCAGCAGAGTAGTGAGCAGTAGCTATTCCTTAAAGCTTTTTTTCTAAGTGAAGTTCAAAGTTCTGTACACTGATTTACCCACATCATTAAAAGCACCAACAGGTGGTGTGATTATCTTGTTATAGTGGTACCTGACAGAGGGTGGGACGTGCTGATATTGTCTTGGTGCCCGATGCCACAGGATGCCTACAGAGGTGTAGTGGAGCCCACAAGTCTGATGCTTGTTCTTCTTTCTTCCTCTTCTCTCTCCAGAAGGAGTTTGCAGCTCCTCCTCCTCTCCTCTTCAGGAAGCTGAGTAATCCCGACCTGTCACCCGCGGCAACTACTGCTACAAAATCCAAACTGCACCGACAGCTGAGCCAGGATGAGAGCCGGGCCCGACGTAGCAGCATGGCCATGACTGGTAAGTACACACACTTACATATCTGCAAACAGGACAAAATATTGTGATAAACAGTTTTTAGTGTTAGAGTTGATGTCTGTCGTTTTAGTTTTTAGGTAGGAAAAATATGGAAATGTGTAATTTTAGTAATAAAACCAGGAGTGCATTTATTTAACAAAAAATGAAGTTACAACCATGAGCTTAATAAAATTATGATTTAATGAGAAAAGGTTAGAAAATCTGACATTCTATAACATTTAGAGAAAAGTGAATTTGAACATTATGCTGTTATCTGTAATATGATATGGACTCTTAATAAACTGTACTTTTTATATAGAAAGCTTTTGTTCCTAACTAGCAACTCTAGTTACATGTGGCTCTCCCCAATCTGATCTCAAGCTGGTTAGCTCTGTTAAACTCCAGTGTTATCTGAGCTTCCCAAGTACAGAGGGTGCCTGTGTTCCTAATATTGAGCCAGTGAAAATTCTGCCTCACTTTAACAGTTCACCAAACAGAGGTCATGTGGTGACATTAGTTACACATAAAACTGCAGTTTACATGCTCTGATTTGTATTAGTCTCTCTTGTCTTTTTGTTTTTGAGAATATGAGCTGCTTGAGACTGTTTATGTCTGAATCTGATGTGGATGTACACTAAACTTTACTGGAGCACAGTCATGAGCAGAACAGAGCACGGTGTCTCCAGGTAACGATGGGTTTCTGATGAGTCTTTCTTTTTGTCCTCCCCTCCACAGGTAAACAGCTGCTGCCTCTGTCCAGCAGTCTGCATGCTGGAGTTAGTCAGCTGGCTTGGCAGGGCAACTCTGGGAGTTTTGGAGGGCCTGGGGCCACAGGGGGAGTATCTGCAGGAGGAGAGGTCAACAACCTGGTCCGTATGAGGAGCCAGGCGCTGGGACAGTCTGCCCCTTCACTCACCGGACTGGTCAGTGTAAAGAAAAAAACTACACGCACATGCACATACACATACAATGGGAATCTACAAAACAAATCATAACCATCCCAAGTTAAATTTAGACTTCAAGAAAGAATTCTCCAAAAGTAAGGAGGAAGTGTGATTTTCAAAATGTGCTCTTTGCCATTCTAGTTATAGCTGCTTCACAAGAATTACTTTATGGAAAAAGTGGATTAGCGCTTCCAACACTTTAATGAAATCATGTGTTAAATTATCAGGCAAATGACTAATATGACAAAAGTCCTACAATGAGCCATGCAATGTGAAACCTTATGGCTGAGGTGTAAAAATGAGAGTTTTAAATGTATTTGCAGGGCTTTCAAATTGTTTTGGAGTAGCAGGGGGGCATGCCAAAGTAGCAGGCGCCTTATGACCGAAGCCATGACGGCAGCAGACGATATGAATAGTCACATGGCAGTCATCAACCAATCAAATGGCTCAGATTGAAAGAACGTAAATATTGCCACGTGCGTCCACATGGCTCTGGAAATGGAGACGGCGAACAGCGCAAACATTTTTTTTTTAAGGAAAATTACAAAGTAAACGGCGCAGAGCGGTGGAGTAGGTGGAAAATGCGCCTGCCGCCAGCATAATTTGAAAGCCCTGTGTTTGTGTTTGTAGGAACATGAATACCTTATGTTCTATACACATAAGGAATGTAGTCAGACTGTCTAAAGCAGGGGTCTCAAACTCAAATGACCTGGGGGCCACTGATGGCTCTGTCATCACAGTGGTGTTTATATAAGTGGCCTGCGTGCTGGGAGTTTGAGACCCCTGGTCTAAAGCCTGCAGACTCACTCTGAGACCGTCCAGCTCCATATGGATTTTAGACTGACACTGTGCCAGCAGAATGCAGGGAGGTACACTGAGGATGACTCAGGCTTTGTGTGTGTGTGTGTGTGTGTGTGTGTGTGTGTGTGTGTGTGTGTGTGTGTGTGNCACACACACACACACACACATGCATAGACATGCACCCCATTCTCAGACAGGCTTGCTCACTGCTGAGACAGAAACAATTGTTCATGATTGTTCATGTGATCTGTATATTTGTCTGTGCATGTGTTTGTTTTGATGGGTCAAAATGCAGCAGTGCTGTGGTGACATCATTGAACTGTAGTCTGGAAGAATACTGCTTTGCAGTGTGAGTACAGGCCCTTGACATGGCTGTGATTTCTTTTGTTCCTTTGCTCTACTGTGACCCCTGTTGGTTCTGCAGGGGATTGTGGTACTTTACACTCAGGAAACTAAATCACAATAACTCACTAATGATAATGTTCACTGGCAGAGGGGTTCTGCTCTATTATCTGTCCAAAATGGAGTAAAATGTGTGTGAAAACATTATTTTTGAACCTTTCTGAAAAATATTTTTAAAAGCTTTCAAATAAGGTGCTCAAAGTAGTCGTGTAGCAGACTGGCTGGTTTGTTCAGAATGAACACTAGCTGTTCATTCATGAGAAATCATCTTTGTGTTCAAATTCTGTGGCCAGTCAAATGGTAGCATCACAATAACCAAAATAACTGTATGCAGTGGCACTGGAAGTAATACAAAGACACAGATTTATTTATTATTCCAAATAAAGCGTTTTATTTAGCAAGTTACCATCCATTCTGCCTGATATCAGTATATCTGCTTTAAAATGTGTTATTTTGTATAAAAAAATTCATCGTCTCCTTAACACAAAGGGGAAATAAATAAAAAACAGAAGAAGAAAACAAGTATCTATTGACCAAATTATTAATTTAAAAATAAGGATCAGTATTTGCTGAGAATTTCACAATCCATAAAAATCACTGATGACAAAACACATTAAGAATTGCTCTCTGTCAGCTGCAGACATGTTTTTGTTGTTGTTTTGGTTTGAATAATGGATTTTTGCCCTTAGCCAGCTAATAAAACTAATCTTTGATGCCACATTTCACATTTTAGAAATTTTAGAAATAAAATATGATGTAATGGAACTTTTAGTTAGTGTTTATGATCAAATGTTTTATTTATGATTTATATTTGCCCTGATTGAGTCGTGTTCTGCTGTTTTGTGTGTAATAAAGATCATGAGGGCTAAAAAAAAAAAGACAAATTCTCCTTTTACAATAAATCAGATATGCAGTCAGTAAGATAAGTGCATATGATGCGACATTTTGATTTGTCACCAGATTTGGCCAAAAGTAGCTGCTGCATATTCTTGTAGAAAAGCAGTTCTTGGAAGCTAACACATTTTCTTCATTCGGCCTTTAGTGGTCTGTAGATCAGGAGGATCTCCTTCCAGTCTGTGCACAGCTTGATTGCAAATGCATATGCAGTGCATACCAGTGTGGATCACATGACCAGCACATTTTCCTCTAACACCAGTTAACACAGGCAGCTTATGCCTGCATGGTAGGGAGTAAAACTGAAACGTAAAAACAAACCTGTTAAGACCAGATGATGCAAAGGAAAATGAAACTAAGTTAATTGGGAGTCTAGTTAGAAATCTGCTAGTGCCCGAGCATGTTCAGGTTGTGATAACAAGAACCTTAAAAGACTGCAGCCAAAGGCTACCAATAGATGGCAGCAGTGTTTAATAAGTAGAACTTCAACATGGCCTTAATCTCATATCTGTTTTATGCTGTGCCAACTGTGTGGACAGTGCATTTACAACAATTGACTCCTCACTGTTAATATTTAAGTCCTGTTTAATGAGACTCCCATCTTCAGCATTTTTAATTTCC
The DNA here is from genome assembly GCA_030220045.1 of Australoheros facetus. Taxonomy (NCBI): domain Eukaryota; kingdom Metazoa; phylum Chordata; class Actinopteri; order Cichliformes; family Cichlidae; genus Australoheros; species Australoheros facetus. Next base: position 18,399 of record JASGAU010359087.1, read on the forward strand.
TCCAGGGAGCTTTAGTACCGTTCCCCACCCCATACTGTTTATAAACTGTAAAACACTTAAATTACATGTCTAACAGATCTCAGAGCTGCCAGAGATTCAAATCCATCTTTTTCATTGTGGTGAGTGTGGAGGAAAATGCATTAAGCTAAAATGAATCATGCAAGTCTCTGAGAGGGATTGGTCGATACAGCCAGCTGAAAATTGGACCATGGCTTTAAAATGGAAAATATGATCTGCAGAGTTATTCTAGTTGAGCAAATAATCACGGGCTATTATATTTCTCAAGGGTAACTTTATTAACGTTTTCCTTATTCTTGGCAGACTCTTTCCTCCTTTCTGTCACACTCACTTTCATTCCATCTCTTAGTAAACCAGGCTTTATACACAACATATTTCAGTCCAGTATGAGTCATGAGAACCACTGCTGTCAGTTTTTATATTATAGGGTTTAAAGCTGCATCTTAGGGTTTGAATTGACTTGCATTAGGATTTAGGAAGACCACCTGAAGCCCCCTGGATCACTTGTCATGTTTTTCAGACTTCTCTCCTGTTTTTTGTGTCATTTATCAGGCAGTGTTGTATTTCATTTATTTATTATTAGTGATTTGTAAAGAATCTTAAGATTTTTCTCATAGCTAAAATTGTTTGCATTTTAAGCTTAAATGTACATTTCGGGTCATCTTGGTTAAAAAGAGAGACATTAGGTAATGGTTACCACAAAGAGTTCTATTTTTCAGACAGTTGAGAACAATCATGTACTTTAGTGCAACATCTCAGCCACAACTTGTAACTTTACAAAACTTTCAGTGTTCAGTTTGACACTATCAGGAAGGCACTGATTCATTATAAATGTACTGTGTGAGTGTGTTTAGATATGCTCAGTTCAGTTCAATATAGTGCCAAATCACAACATTAGTCACCTCAAAGCACTTTATATTTGTAAGGTAAAGACCCTACAATAATACAGAGAAATGTTATGTTACATATTTGCGATACTCCGATGACCCAGTTATCATTAGGATTCCAGTGTGCATATACACATCTTATTCTGGTTTCATAAGACCTGCATAAGGTCTAGGGTGGTGCACTGGTTTGTATGTTCTCCCTGTGCCAGCATGAGCTTTTTCTGGGTGCTCCAGTTTCCTCCAGCAGTTCAAAGACATACATGTTAGGTTAACTGGTGATTCTAAAGTGGTAGTAGGTGTGGATGTAAGCATGTGTGGTTGTCCAAGAAAGCTGATACAGTTCATCTGGATGAGAGACAAGGGATTACGGCTTAATCTCTTGTCTCTGATCTGGACATAATGTTTTCAGTGGGAGAAACATTTCATCACTCATCCAAGTAACTTCTTGTCAACAAACTTTCTTCAGTCACTTGGATGAGTGACTGAAGAAATGGTTGTCTGTATTGATGGAGTTGCAACCTGTCCAGGATTGAATGCACCTCTCACCTTATTACACTTGGTTCAGGCTCCAACCCCACCACTTAGATAAGTAGTAACAAGATGGATGGATAGATGCATAGATGCCATTTTGAAGCCTCAATGTTAGTGTTTTGGCCACGTAGCCTCTGAAATTGGGGGAATATGTATAATAGCTGTAATTCCTACTGTATGTGGATTATGCAGTACTTTTGTTCAACCCATTGATTTAAAGCTGAAGGCCTGCACTTCAATCACATCTTGATTGTTTAATTTCATAACCACTGTTCTGTTGTACAGAGACAAAATGAGAAAAACTGAGTGTGTCCAAATAGTCCATCCCTGCCTATTAGTGGTAGAAAATTTGAAGTGCAAAGCTCATGGATGTATTTCTTCTGTACTTCACAGCATATCATATTATTTGTCAAGTAATTTAATTAAAACTGCCCCCCAAAAGGCACCAATAGCACTAGCACAGTGGAATGGCCCAGTTCAGTAACTTAAATTAGAGGATGTAAAGCCAGCTATTGGCTATAGCAGCTGCCTAAATCAAAGCAGCCTTCTCTAACTTCAAGACTTCAAAATCTCCAAATTGGTGAGTTATGAAAAAATTCATGAGCTGTAAACACATCAGTTTCAGAGCTGAAGTTGGGTATTTTATCGTAGAGTTTGAACCCGGAACCATTTTGTTACTAACTAGTACTAACCACTCCACCACCATGCAGCCCCTAGGCTTCTCAATGCAACACACTCCAGTACAAAACCAGCATATATGAAAGCAGAGACTGAATATCACAAACTTTTCTTCTGCAATTCATTATTAAAATTTTGATCATTATTGACATGTTGCATGTTTTCCTCTTTTTTCCTCACAATCTTAAACTTTACCATGTAACAGTAGCTGGAGAAAGGAACAGATAACAAACTATCTAGAAGTAAAGTCTGGACCTTTTACAGTTAGAGTACAACAAGAGCCAAAATAACCTCCATCATCATCACTGTCAACAGATTGACTAACTGTGATAAAATGCAAGTTAATATCTAGTAATAGTAAATTAACTAGTAGTAAATTAGCTGTCCGGCCTAACTGACATGGCATCATTTTAAAATCTTTGTAATGCAGCTTCTCAAAGAGGATTGGTATTGAAGAATTCATTTGTCCCCTGGGGGTTGGGGTTAAAAAGTGTGTTGCCAGCCCTGTTTCTCTTCTCTGTGATGTACTTGTGTTTTTGTGCATATTTTTGTTCCTAGGCTAGCAACCAAGCATTGCCTGGTAAATCAATATAAGTGCCAGGTGGTTTGTGTGTGGTTTCATAAAACAGTAAAAGTGCTTCTAAGTGCTCGACCCATGGACAGTGTGTGGGCCTCCCGGTACTTACTGTCTCTTTGACCAATCAGCTTCATTCACTGAAGAGATCAAACTTTGAAATCAATTTAACATAGTATTAGCTAGTAGAGGGCAATGTGGCCTTGAAAGTATATCCAATATTTTATGATATTTGTGATAATATTTATGACAATATAGAAAAAACACACTGAACAATGTTTTATCAGTGCTTGCAGTTTAAGTAAATGAAGGACATTTTCCATCCTTCTTTTCTAATGAACTACTGTCATTGATGACAAACTACCTAATTCAAAGTGTGACTCTACTGAAACAAGTTTCCACCAGCAGCAATTGTAATGGCACAGCGTAAGTCAAACGTAAACACATAAGTAGTCCTGGTAGTACAACATCACTATTTAAGACTTTAATAATAACTAAAGTAACTTAACCTAGTAGCTCTTCAGGAGCCTGCACAGTATTGTCACATAATTAAACTTAAAAGTATTTTCTACCCGGGATGTTGTATCTTGGGTCGAGCTTTTAAACCAGTTATCTAAAGTCCAGCTGGCTTCCATATAATTGCATCAGTAAGGATTTTTTTAAAGAAAATTTGATATTAAAAAACAAAACAAGTGGTGCTGGGCACAACAGACGACGCCAACGGCAGACATTTTAGCGGAATTTGAATGTTGTCCGTTTCACACGTGTCACTCTGCAAACATTAAATCAACAAGATAACACATAGACCCTATTGACAAGGTCAAGGTCACCAAGATTCAAACTCATCGGATGTTTTTAGTAGATGCAGCTATGGTGGGAATTTGAGTATCCTGAGTGACATCATTCTCAAGTTATTGCATTCACAAGATTTTCCAATAACCTGACCTTTGACCTTTACCTTGAGGTCAAAGCCACCAAGATTTGAATTCATCTGAGATTTTTGGTAGATGCATCTGTGGTGTGAATTTGAATGTCATAGGTCACATTGTTCTCGAGTTAACACATTCACGTGATTTTCAGAAACCTTGACCTCTGACCTTGACCCAGTTATGGCAAAGATGTAATCAGATGATCTAGGGGTCACTGGCCATCTTTTGTGCAAATTTGGACATGCAATACCCCGTTCCCCCCTCTGGGGGTGGGGTAACAAAACTGAAGACTAAATTGAAAACTATCATTGATGCTTGCAGCTTGTAGGCATTTACAATAAATGACGGGCCTCCATTCTTCTTTTCTAATGAGTTACTGCTATTGATGACTCGGTACCTAATTCAAAGTCTGAAGCTGTTGAAACAAAGTGCCAGCAGCAGCATTATAGTGACACAACATTCATCCAGTCACATAGCATAAATCAAATGTAAGCCAAAAAAAAGTATCTTAGGCACTTTTTCCCCCTGGGAAAGTATAAAATATCTGCTTAACATTTTAGTTAAAAATAACTAAAGTAACCTTGTAACTCTCCAGGAGCTGCACAATATTGTCACATAATTCAACTGAAAAATATTTTCTACTTGCGATTTTGTATCTTGGTTTGAACTTTTTAACCAGCTGCTTAAAGACCTGCTTTCCCATCATGTAACTGCATCAGTAATTTCCATCCCCTGTGTGATGAAGGTCTTCTTCATTACGTGTCTAATAATAGAATACACATAGATAATTTTAACTTGTGTGAAAGAACATGCTCATATGAAAATGTTTTATTTGTTTTGTAATTTTCTGTTGGCATTTGGTACTGGTGAAGGTTTGCATAGGAACAAATGTTGATTATTATGGCAGGTTTGGTTAAGTCAACAGGAAATGACATCTTAACATTTACTGAATGTGTATTTTAATGGTTAGGAGGACAGATTTTTATTTTAATAAGGAAACCTTTGAATCAATGAAGTTCTTACCTGTGCTTTTTTCCAAGGGGTGTTCCAGCAAAGAGAGTCCCCAGGCTTCCCGAGGGCCTTTTAAAGGTTCCAGGTCGCACCAAGTTATTGAAGAGGGAATTGAATAGCGATTTACAGTTTTATTGTAGATTTTGGGTAGTAGGCGTAGTGGGGAACTATTTTATTTAATTGCTGTTTTTGTAGTATTGTTCTAATGTTAATTAAGTTGATTTGATAAGTTGTGTGTTTAGTTCATTAGTTTAATTTTTTGTGGACCTCAGAGAATGGTTTGGCTTGGTGGTAAATTAGCAGCAGTCTATAAAAGGCTGCCAGTTAACATCAGAGACAGGTGCTGGAACCCTGCCCCATCATTGGGTTATATTGTTTTATTTTTGTTATGCTTTTTTGTGTAAATGTTTGAATAAACACCTGTTGGGTCAGCACTTCATGTCCACCTCAAGCCTCCTAATTAAATTCAGCCGCTACGGGCCATCCTAACACCCTGCTTGCTCTTCCTGTAGAGGAGTGAAGCTAACGAGTGCTCCATTGGCGCTCGGTGGAGTCATGTGTTTACGTTTTCAGCTGCTAGTATCTCCTATTTCATAACCTGGTTTTACTCAACAGTGTTTTTTCCCCAGGTTTGTTGTTTCCACCTTTAACTGGAACAGTTTTCTTCCATATTTTGGAAAGTACTGTGCTTTGTTGGAGGTTGTTGAAAGATACTAAATTGCTAGAGGCTGACATGCAGCCTGGCTTGTCTTGTTGTTCTGCTCACTAAGAAACATAAATGCAAAGTAATGAGATCGCATTATGACATTTTTCTCACGTAAAAATTTGTAGTATTGTGGTGGTTTTTCTGGGTACTCCGGTTTCCTCCCGCAGTCCAAAGACGTGCAGTTACTGGGGTTAGGTTAACTGGTGATTCTAAATAGGTGTGAATGTGAGTGTATTCAGTTGAATATAGGTTTTAAAGGATTTGCAAATCATTGTATTCTGTTTTTATTTATGTTTTACACAATGGCCCAACTTCAATGAAATAATGGTTGTATATGAAAGTATTTTACTGTGTAGCTAATCTTTTTTCTCGGGGAAATTTAAGAATCAATTTACAGTACTGTGCAAAAGTGTTGAGTAATTTTTTTTAAAGTGGTTTTGAGCAGTAGTTTTCCAGGCTTTCTGAAGGTCTTTCACAGTTTTACTTTGAACATTGGCTGCTTTTGTACTAGTTTTCAGTCTTACCTGACCATTTTCAGAGACATGTTTCTTTGTTTAAGTCACTTAAAACTGATCTATCAATCATTCAAGTGTAAGAAAAGGCCCATAATTCAAGTGATGAACCACTGCTGTGTCTACATATAACAGACAATAAAGAACCAGTTTTAAACTGTGTCTCTAGGCACTTACTGGCAGCCTGTCACAAAACACACAGTTTGTTGCCATTTCTTTAGCTGAATCTACAAAAATGCAAAATAACATAGTTTTACAGGGATAAAATAGTATTTTTGTAACAACAAGAAGAGTTACAAAAAGCTATTAGTTGAAAACTTGGCATGTCTCAGCATGGAGTGTGTCCTTAAAAAGCAAAAAACAAAATTGAAGAAACTGGACAAATAAGGAGAAAAGAAAAAGTGGCAGGCCTTAAAAAATCTCTACAGCAGGTGAAAAGTATCTGAAAGTCATGTCTTTACGAGGTAGGATCAAATCCAGCTAAGCCCCGACTCTGGACCTGAGAGTTACATCTGGCCCCTCAGTTGACACATCTACTGTTCACCAAAGCATCATCAGAAATGGTCTTAGTGGGAGGATGGCTTTCAAGAAGCCATTCTTAAGAAAGGGGAAATGGGGAAAAAAGACCGAGTTATTCCAAATTACACAAGAACTGGGCTGAAAATCTGTGGCAGCAGGTTTGATGGAGTGATGAATCCAAATTTGAAATTTATTCCTTGTGAATATGTATGGAGGAGGTAAGGAGAGAGGTACAATAGTGAGTGTTTACAGCCATCTGTAAACCACAGTGTCTGTCATTGTTTACAGCTAAATTTCAGCCAGTGGTATTGAGGATCTTGTCAATATTTGTAGAATTATGAACACAGAAAAATACAGTCAGATTTTGATCCACATGCAAAACCACCTGGAAAGCATCTGATCAACAGTGGGTTCATTTTTCAGCATGACAAAGATCTCAAATGTACCGCTAGTGCAGTAAAAGCATACCTAGATAGAAAACATCACAATGGAACATTATCAGTTGGCTTCCCCAGAGCCCAGCCCTCAACATTATTGAAGCACTGTAGGATCATTTTGACAGAGAATGGAAGAAAAGCCATCCAACATCCAAAGAAGAGCTTTGAATGCCCTGAACTATTCCTGCTCCATTAACTGCATTTCTATGTATGTTTGCACGTTTCTTTAAATTGCAACACTTATTTCCCCTTTTTGTAGAAAAATATAAAGAAATAAGGGATGACTCAAGTTTTGCACAGTGCCATATTTGTACTGAAAACTGAATGGAGAAATGGGCTGGGGAAAATTTCAGTTTTGTGTTTTTTAGTGTCTCCATCTCAGTTTGTTCCAAAATTCAGATTTCCTTCAGCTTTACAGTTTTTTGTAATTCACATTGACATAATAGAGGCAGTTGTATGAACACATAGGAATCTGTGCTAATCAAATTTAAATTGAACCTAGATTACCTCCTTGTGGAACACCAATAAAAAAAATCCTGAATAAAATAATTTACTAAACCAAGACTACATCAGAGAAATTAACATTTTATTTTAGGAATGCACTGATTTGAAAATTCTAGGATAATACTAATATTTAATATAGACATTTTGCCAATAGCTGATTCTTAAGAAAAATTCTTTTTTCCCTTATTATTTTTCAGCCTTTGTCAGAGAAGCAAGATCTCCGTCCATTTTATTAATTTTCGTAATTCTGTAGCCAAGTTGTTTGCAAGGGAAGAGAGGAAAGTGGCACATTGATACCACTGATACATGCAAATGAAATGCACTGACTACTGAAATGTGTCTAAATGTGAGCTGGTCTTTTGTGTTGTTGAGTTTGACTGTCAAATATGAAGTTCAGAGTGTTGAGTGGGCCACTGGCCTGACTTCCCATCTTACACCTCACACCTCCGCAGATAAGAAATTCACCAACTCCAGAGGAGCGTTACATGATGAGGTGAAAAACATTATGTAGAAGAGGGGATGAAGGGGGGAAGAGCAGCACTGTGAAAGAATAAATAAATCAAGCAATAGTGCAATAACAAAACTCCCAGAGATGGTACAGGAGGTGAGAGAGCGTGCATGGAGAGGAATGAATTTGAAATGGAGGTGAAATGAGGAGCTTTGTGTGGTCTTATGTACCTGCTGTCAGCTCTATCAGAGGAAAAAAAAACATATATATCTTTCTCCTTGCATATCATTAAGTAGTATTGTCTCTTCAGTTCTAATAAATACTGTGTTGGCCCATAATGATCAAAGGCTGAATGACCCTTTCCAACAGCTGTTTTTTAGGGTTTTTTAAATATTTTATCTTTATTATTAACACTTAATCTGACAAGTCTCGCTGAAGGATATTGAAGGATGATTCTTGCTTTTAGTAAAATTTAATAATGAAATTAATGCTGTGCAGAAAAACATTTCAGTAGCTTTCTCAGAAATTACCTAAAAAAAATGCAGCTTGGGTATTACATTTTTGCCTGGATTGCCTTCTGCTGAATAGGTGGTACTTCATTCATTCACATTCAAAATCCAGTCAGTGATTACATTTGTCATCATAGTGAGACAGTTGTGAAAATAGCTGAGTTAATTTTTAACAACTGTTTAAATGTATTTTCCCATTGAGAGATTTCTTAAGGTGTGCCGAGATCATCTTCATCAAACAGACCAAACTGGGGTCAGTGTGAAAACACCCCTCATTTTGACTTTTTTGCCAGAAATCTTTTTATTTATGCTGTCTGTTATATTCTCTTGGTTTTGATGTTGCTCAATATAAGCAAACACACATTTCCACTAGCTGTTCTTTTTCATGAGGCTATTTGTTTTTCTCTGCTCTCTCACAGATTAGTTTTTAGCTCACAGGACAAACTTTATGTTGCTGCAGTTCATTTGTCTGCCTCAAAATGACATCCATGACTGAAGTTTCATGTTAGTCATGTTTGTTAACAAATTCTGATGTTGGTCATATTCCTTAATGAACTCTGATACCTTGCAGAGGTAGAAAAGAAAAATGCAAAAAACTCATGTCTGCAGCTGAGCTCAGCTTCTTTCTCTAAATCCACATCTTTCTGTTTTCTTTCTCTTTCCTTGTAATTGAATTAGAATGAGTAGTTTCAAACAATAGGGCAAACTGTTTATACACACACGCACACGCACGCACTTATTGATGTCACCCACATATTCTGCCCTTCAATCTAGACTCACTCAGACAGCTCTCAGTGGTTAGTGTTTTATTTATTGGACTGTATAGGAAACACTCTCTCGCCCTCTCTATCTCTTTCTCTTATCTCTGCTTGTCTTTGATAAGCAGACCTGGCACTGTGTCGGAGCCACTGATTGACAGTGCACCGATTACATGCAGGGATTGATTAATAAAGTCTAGTGAGGCAGAACTTCCTCCTGTCAGTCACAAAAGGAAGTGGAATGTGTCTGTTTTAATTATAGATGATTTCCTTGGCATTTTGCCCATAAATGTTTCTTTGTGTGTGTGTCCCAATGTGTATGCCTGTGCGGGTTCATATATTTTGCTGGCTTTTTACAGCCCGGTAACAAAAACCATGAACTGAGCTAAGTGGAAATAGGACTCGATTTGCATGAGATCCATTACAGTCTTACTATGTTACATGTGATCTTTCTTTCCTTGTCAGAACTAGTTTGAATTGTAGACCATGTTGGAGCCGTGCCTCAGTACATTATATCGTCACCCTCCTAAAATGATGAACTAAGTAATTTTTTTCAGGTTTTTCAGAAACACAAAAAAACAACCAAATATTGAAAATATGATGATTTAGGCAAAAATTAAATTTTCATTAAGAAAATGACTTAGGCCAATCTTTTAGGAGGGTGGTGATATGTAAGTAAATCATACATTTTGTTTATACTAGCCAATAATTGTGAACATAATGTACAGCCCACACTTGGTTCACTAAGAGCTGAATGCATGAGCCATTTGAGGAACAGTCTTCATACTTAGGAAATAAATTCCATTGTCCATTTCTATGACTTGGGACACTTATGTGTCTTAAGTCTCAGGGCACTTTTGTTTATAATGACATCTGACTTGATGTCAAACATGTCATTTGTCTGCTGATTTCAGATTTGACAGGGTGAAGTTCTTCTTGTCCACAAAGAAATTTGATCAAATAACAATTTGAAAAGGTATTCGGGTATTTTATTTCTGCAATTTTTTATAAAATATTTAAGTTTTTGTGTGAAGTGCAAGTTTTATATGTCAGCAGTAGTTTATAAATGTAGTGTAGTTTAGGTATGACTGTACATTCTTTTTTTGTGGTGATTCTCCTGAATCACCACAAAAACTCGCATCTGTCAGATGTCTAGAGGCACGAGGGCTACATTTCTAATCTGGTGACAATAATTAACTGCAGCAATATCGGGAATAAATAAGCACGTTTAGGCACGTTTTTATGTGTTAGAGCCCTGACTTCACATCAGGAGATGAGGTTTGAGGTGAGGAAAAAGAGGATAACATTTTCTCCAGATGCTGGCTCCACTGTCTTTTTCCTTTGTGCTTTTGCTTCTTTGGTGACGGGGATCCCTTCTCACATGATAAAACGCAGCTATGATCTTTAATATCTTGCATCTGAACGTGCTGGCACAAATTAAAATTTGCCTTCATGCCACATACATAAAACACGATTAGGTGAAAGAGTGATGGCCATTTCGACCACTGCATTCAAGATGGCGGGGCAACATGGTGGCTTCCACAATGTGCTGCTGGCTACTCTGTGTGTTTGTGTGTGTGTGTAAGTAAAAACTTAAATGATAATGAAAATGATGTTTTTTGCTAACAGAAATTGTCTCATGGCTAATGTATACATGGGTCTCTTTTTACACTGTTTAAGATGTTGGCTACTCATTTCCCAACCTCAGATTCTGTTGGCTTCATCAGGTGGTGGCCTCCAACTTACTGGAGGGGTTCGCAGCTGAGTGTGAAGCAGCGTGTATGAGAACTGGCAGCTCCAAGTCTGAGGCCATGGTTCCAGATGGAAAAGGGTGGAGTGCCCACTTCGGGTCAGGGATAAGTTGATACCCCAAGTGGAAGAGTAGCTTGGGGTCTTGTTTACAAGTGAAGGGTGATGGGAGCAGGGGATTGACAGCTAGATTGGGGCCACAGCTGCAGTGGTGCAGAGCTGAGCATAAAAGTGAGGCTGTCAGAACATGGGTATTTTTTTTTTTTTCAGAATCAGAAGGTTTTATTGCCATATGGGTGAACAGGTTCACAGCATTAGGATTGCTGCGGTACTTCGTGCTTACATAAAAACAAATAAGTATAAAAACTATAAGACAATGTTACAAATATACAAATTACAAATATACCGAGATATTAGAACTATAACTATAACACAATATTACAAAATATACAGTGCAGACAATAATTAAAGATAAAAGAATGTAAACTGTAGTCCAGTAATATGTACATCAGTGCAAACAGACAGGTGCATAAACATAGGGTCATCAGCGTTTGTGGAGGGTGGTGGTAACAGTCTTAGGGTTATTGTTCATGAGTCCAACAGCAGAGGGGAAGAAACTGTTCTTATGGCGGGAGGTTCTGGTCCAAATGGACCGTAGCCTCCTGCCTGAGGGGAGAAGGTCAAAAAGTCTGTGCCCAGGGTGAGAGTGGTCGGCTGTGATCCGACCTGCACGCCCCAGTGTCCTGGAGGTGTACAGGTCCTGGAGAGATGGGAGGTT